>MNPL01024041.1:53582-82666 GCA_002081605.1 Tropilaelaps mercedesae
TGCTTCATAAAAATTTCCTTGGAATAGCTAGAGCCTAGATCTCTAACAGTGTAGCAAGTGCTACTGATCCAACTTCCTTGGAAAGTCTGCCAAGATTTTGTTGTAAATGACATTTTGCTGTATTTTGCCGTATCTTCTACTCTAAAGAAGACAAATAAAAAAAAACATTCTCATACACTATTGAATTTAATATAAATCTTTTTAACTCTCTAATTTATGGAATATGAAGCAAAATTGGTGAAACCAATTAGAATAACGATTTCAAGAATTTTGGGAATTTTATGCTTTGTTTTCAGTACTCAGTTCCAGACTCAAAAGTATATAAAAAAAAATTATCAAAGCATATTTCATGTTCGTCTTCTGAGACTCTTCAATATAAGTGGAGGCGCAAACAAATGGAACGGTTGCATCAGAGTAGAAAAAAATCCTAACTAAGTTAATGAACAATAGTTAGACCCATCATATATAACGGTCCCGTTAATTACGTGTGGATTTGCCCTAGATTATATGCTATTATGTTGCATAGTTACGCCTCCTTTCAAGGTCAAATGGGTTCAGAACCTGAAAATTTATTTATTTATTGCATAAACTTTGCTTTATTGCATAACGTTTATGAATATTAAAAATTATTGGGACCAGTACTAATTATAAGTTAAACAAAACCGAAATATGTTAGCTTTCCAGCAGATAGAGACGGAAAAACGCTCAATTGTAATCGATTTTACGGACGTTTGACATTGTGCGATATTCCTGGATCACTCGTTCCTTCCAAATTAGGATATACAGTGTGATGGCTTCTGTCTCAAGGTCAGACAGACAGAGCTCTATTTCAGTTCAAGCTATGTCGTAAAAATGCCAGCAGTATCCACAATGCACCGACCTTAGCGAACGTATTCGGGAAAAAATACGTCTGGCCATGCCATCCAAGCATAAATTACCGTCCAGAACATATGTTCAAATGATTCATTGCCGCTGTGAATGTGATTTAGAATAGAATTTAACGGAAAGTAAGATGCCTTTTTATTTCCTATAGTAGGGTATGCACTCAGCTACTTAACTGAAGAGCGCAGCCCTCTTTAAAAAGCTTTTCCGTTGTATTTAAGTTACTTTAAATACAGCGGAAATAAAATAGGAAAGACGGAAAAATAGAGTAGGTTTAACTGTGCACTGCAAACGGTCGACACGGCTGTAACTTGAGTAAATATACAGCTTACTGTAGAGTTGGCTTGTTTATATATATCTATATATATATATATGTTCATATTTCTAGAATCGCCTCTGAATGACAACTTCGTGCATACTAAGGTACCATACAACATGGAGAAAAGTCGTTCTAAGCTGTTCACCGGTAAAAGAGTAGAGGTTTTGCCATATGTGAACATTTGTGAGAGTTGCATAACCAAGTACTTACTTTCATAAAGATCTTTTCCTCTGCAGTTGCCTATAAATGCTTGTGCGGTGACTGCATATTTATGTGAAGCATCGCTCAGAAAGAAAAAAAGAAGCTTATCGGCGATCAAATTCGGAATATAAAGTTCCGAGTTTAATTACTTCTTAACCCTGTTTAACCATATTTGATCGCTTGCCGGGTATGCATAAAAAATATCAAAATATCAAATCAAGAATATTAAAAAAATAAAAAGAATCTCTAAATAAACCTTTCAGCATTTTGTATGTGTCTACATTCGAACAAATATCGAGTAAATTCTAAATAAATATATCTAAAACTCTAGAATTACTGTTTGATACACAGACTGTCGCTTCTCAACTGTAGATATACATTTTTCAAGAGTCTTTAATCGTTCTTTCAAATGAAATTTATGCGGCTGAAATAGCTACATGAATTTTATAGAAAAATCATAAAATATACGCGAGTGGCAATATTGTTTTCTTAAATTGTAATTGGACTTGAAACACCGCCGCAATGAAGTGCCCCTAAACCTTTGAACATATAATTCTAAATTGTCAACATATGGCAAATAGTGATACTGAAACCAAATTCGATTGGGATAAACACCTGCATGTGCAGCAAGGGACCTATTGGAGATGTGAGATACGATTCGATGGGGCAATCATTAATTAATCAATCAATTAACCAAATACATCAGTAGAATAAGCTATTCGATCGTAGTAAAAAAAACTCTGGCATTTCATGTTTCTCTACAATAAATCTATTTTAAATAAATAAAATTGTAGCTAAAATAGAATTGTATAAAATAGAACTATATATCGACAATATTTTCTCAACTTTAAATAACAAACTATAGATATTTCTAAAAGTCTTTTTGTCAATCGTGTAAATAATACCAAGTGGCAATACCTGTCTGCATTAAATTAATAAATCCAAATATGCCATTAGTAGAGGGTGGTTGTCACCTTTTTTTAACTTTACTCGGCCACATTGAGAGCTATGGCGTGATATGTGAAAACAATTTTTTTGGTAATTTTTTGGCATTTTTGCTGGTAAAATCTGTTTGGTACTACTTACGATCATACTCCAGGTATAAGTACAAAAACTTTCTTACAAGAAAAACATCTAAATAGACTTAACTTGAGATTATGTTCATTCTAGAAATCTGTGCATTGCAAAAAAGGATCAAAATACATATCCAACTTTGCAAACGTTATTGTCTTAATTGTTTCGCACACGTGAATAAACCTCAAAATAAACAAAAATATTATTCTCAAAAAGGCCGAAAAATAAACCGAATTTTATTGTGAAATCGAATAGTAGTCTAAATTTTATTGTAAAATCGAAAAATATGCCGAATTCTTATGGTTAAAAAATTCAAGTTATTTCAAAAACTGTTTGTGCTAGAAAAAATGTGTGAGCCCGAAAAAAATAGTGGTCTGAAGATTCCCTTAAGCGAAAAATTTCTTTTCGTTACGGGGTATTGAGGGCTTTGGAACACAATAGTTAAAAGCTGGAACATAAGTATCAAGGACAAAAACATCAGCTAAGTTCGCTTTGAGACATTCATGAGCAATATGAGAAAAGCCATATATTTCCTCTCTTCGGTCTTTTGCTTTCTAAAGTAGAGAAGCTCGAAACGCACACTATTCGCGGCATGGTGCCGATTGTAGTTGGAGACACTTGGCAAGCGCTATTTTATGCGACCTTGTAATGCAAAACGAAAAGCGTGAGCAGGAGGTAGGATCTCTCTGGCGAAAATAGTTAATTTTATACACAAAGAGGAGAAGACAATAGGCGCAGGCACGTATGGTCATAAAAGTAGGAAAACTAATAAGTTTATAGAACAAAAGAGGTCAAAACAATCTTTGTCGTCACCCAAAAATCAGTTCATTAGCACTGCTCAAACCTTGCCAACTATTGGCTGAGAAATAAAGAGGCAAACGCGTTGAATGAAACATATGCAAGAAACAGCGTTGAAGGCCGGAGTGACTTCTGTACGCTCGCCCATAGAGAGTAATTTTTCAAGTATTAAGAGAATTTGCATAACTTGTTCTGTATAGTTGCAACTACAGTCGCTCTGGTCTGATATAGTGATAGGATAAAGTAAAACGAAATCTAAAGATTTAAAAACTCCATCATACAACTGATAGCACAAACCATAACAAAACGAGAAAGTAGGGCAGTCAGATTGATGAAAGATGTGTGTCATGAGTGCAAGCTGAATCTACTAGCATTTTAACTGAAATATTAGTAACGTTCGATGCCATTGAAAGCGTTCCATAGACTTTAGTAATTGGTATGATTTTTTTCTTACGTATTATCGCAGCACATGGTAATGCATGACCTCATAAATGATATGTTGAAAGACTTTCTATAGGACACAAAGTTATAAAGCAAGTGGCCCACATTATGGTTGTCTTGGTGTGTTCATAATAATCGGTGGCTTTCATAATCTACATTTCGCTACGCTTTTATTTCGGAATAGCTCCCACGTGTACTAAGAATTTAAAGTGATAAAAAAGTGGAAGAACCATTTAAAATATGAATTTTTCTTTTATATGTATGTTTAACTCTTATATTTATATGTATGTATGTGTGTAACTAATCAGGGTGTATTCGACACAGTTAAATCAGTGTTTTAATGTGGAATGCTCATTTATGATTAAAAAATTGTTTACCGTACACTTGAGGAAATGTGTTTTAGGCTTCTCCATGGAAACGATACATTTTTGTACAGTGTCTATCTGAAGCTTTACCATTGACTGAACGGTCCTTGCGCCTCTCTTCCATGGTCATTTCCATAGCGCTAGAGTAAATTTTATAGTGTGCAAGATTTGTAAAGGAATAAAAGAGATATTTTGTTTGTCTTCACTAAACATCCAGAGACACACGTCCCATTAATTTCCCCATGTTTATGATACGAGTTGACCCAATCACTAACGATCGGTCCTAGCACATTTTAGAAAGGGTATCCAAAAAATTTATTAGCGATGTTTATATAGTTCCACTGATTGAAAACCACTTGATGAAATTCATGAAACTTGTCAATAGCATTTTCCTAATGGTTACTGGATTCGAAAATTGTAAAGATTTATAAAGCTAGCAGTTAATTGTGTACAAATATTAGCTCAAATATTAAGTGCGTTGTTTTAGATAACTGCTTCACGAACCTTCTTGTAGTTTATTTCTGCCGCTTGATGTTTGCTTGATCTGCGCAAGCCGCTGCCACATTCCTGCAATGACAGCGGCGAAGTGAAGTGGTAAGGGTAATAGCAATAATAAAAGTGATAACGACAACGCAACGCGTACGCATTCTTTCTGTGGTATTATACATAGTCGTATTGGATAAAAGCAGCACCAAGAGTACAATTTTCAGCACACTTTTTCAATTAATTTTCTGTTTGTAGCCCACAATGATTAGCGACATAACTAGCTGCATTTATATCATTGTTTCGTGCCTAAAAATTTGTTAAGAAAGCCAATTCTCAGTTCAATTTCAAAGCGAAGAGGCTTGTATGAAATTCAACACAACACTCCATTTGAGGTTAGATAACGGGGTCGCTGGTTTATGAATAAAGCCATTTAAATTTATTGACAATAACTAGCGCTACAGTAGTGTGCCCCAAAACTAATTAACTACAGTGTCCGTTTAAACTTATTAATCTTACATCACACTAGTAGAATAAATCTTTATCAAAAAATGGCATTCGTTGAGTAAAATGCGATAATGCGACTATTGGCAACATGTTAAAGCCGAATATTGCTCCAAACTTCATTTGCTTGGTGTGGCAACCAGAGGGTTTCGCAATTCCAGATTTTTGCCTTCCAACTAGTGTACAGGGACGGGCTTGACACAGGCCTAGCGTGTCAAGAGAATTAATAATATAGAGATAAGTTGTATGATTTTGACTGTGGATAAAAGGGTAAGTTCACATAACTGAAAATACGAGAATATTTTTCACTAGTTTTGGCACATAAATACACAAATAAAAAAGACACATTATTGGCACAAGAATTATGAAATGCATTGCAATCCAACTCTTTATAAATATTCTGATTTATGCGAATGTTATTTTAAAAACAACCGGAGTTACACGCTTCATGATTATTTGTGTATTGTTTAACGATTTCTCTTGAAAACACTGATACTAGACGTAATTATAGTAAGTGTTAATGATTTTCCAAAAAAACAAAAAGAAAATATTTCTGTTGCAAGGTATTCTATTATTTTTTTTAAGCATTGACTGGTCGCAACTCACGTCATTCGTGTCCAACGTGTCGAGATTGCCAAAACTGCGGGTAAAGCTAGCCTTTTGCACAACCGGGGGGCTGTCAAGGCCACAGCGTGGCAGCGGACGAGAGGAACCACTCGAACACGTATTTGCCAAGAGGTCTTCAGAGGAACCTCGGGAACTCGTACTATTAGAGAGAGCCACTAAGGAGCCATAGGGAGGTTGTCGGTAGGTTGAACTCAGTGCAGAAAAATTCGACGAATATGTCGAAGGCCGGTAGAAGACTGGGCTGAGTGTAGACGAATATGAAGCAGACGACAATAAAGAAGTGTACGGCCGGCGAAACGGCGAGCCATAGCTCGACCCGTAGCTACGGTAGCTCATTTCACGAACTACACCGGACCACTACGGCACTAAATCACGGACTATTCAAATAAACCGATGAAATCACTATTCGTTAGGCCACTATGGAACTTTTGGAACCCAGGGAACACAATTGCTGTTCGTTTAATATAGTCGTCGTGTTCTTCCAAACTAGCTCAGATTACGTTCCTATATGACCACGGACTTCCTGCAACACAGGTAGTCACATAGGTCAGACACAGTATAATAAATTACATGCCGATGTCAGTGAGCTTGTTAATAAGCCACACGAGGAAAGCGCACGCCAAAGCCTTACAAAGTAACCCTACTAGCATCACCAGTTATTCGGAATCGCCAGTTCATTGCACAAAACAGTAACGTAAGGTTCACCAACGCGAAGTAAGAGTAGCCGTTTCCAACGATTCGATACGATAAAACCCTTGTTCCCAAATGATTTTCACAGCCGCTTTTGTTACAATAGGGTCGCCCACAGGCTATTCCTTCTACTGTAGAGATGGTACCAGGCCAGCAACTCTCTGATTCTAGCTCTTGCAGAGTCTCGAAATAGAAGATCTTTGCAATCTACGCTTTGCCGTGCTGCCTATGCTAGATTCTGGTTTTATATTTGAGCGATCGCAGACTGTTATCAGTTTAGGCTGGGCAAGAGTTCTTCAAAGTAAAGGTGGCCTGACACTCAGCAGTAGGTGTTCAGCACGTTCGTGCTCTAGGATATGTAACCATGAGTTTGGGAAATGTTAGGTTGCCAACAAGATCTTCTGTGATTGTGTGGGTAAGCGAGTGAACGGCGCAAATGGGAAGGAGGAAAGGCGAACGAGCAGATAGACGTTAGGACGGATATATTTCGACGGCCCCTAGCTTAGTATAGGCGTATAGAGGGGTCACCGTCCAAAGTGTAAAAACGAGAGAACATAGGCGACGCCAAGAAAATATAGAGAAAAAACGAGAAAACACCAAACAAATGTCGAGTTCGGTGGCTTGGTACATTCGTGTGCGCCTTGCAACTGGAGGAGACGCATAGGTGCATGGGTTCGATTCCCGCCGTTGCGCATTCACATTTAAGCCAAATATGTAAACCGTGCTCACCTTGTGCGACCTTGAAATAATGCGTTGAAATTAAACAATATAGGCTCTTAAAACATTGACCAGCGTCCCCGATCCCTTTGACAGCATCGGTTCGACATCTTGGAAAGGGAGGCAGGTGCCCACGTGAAGTGCAACAGCGATCTATATGCTGGCGTAGTCATATGTTAAAAGATAAAAAAGGTAGTTAAAGTCTTTTTTATAATGACCAAGACTGCAAACACGTGATGCACACTAGCCGCACCTGTCACGTTACTAGTACTGTTGGAGTTTCAAATCAGCCGAATATTTTGATGTTACTCTTTTACCTCTTAATTCAACATAAAAACTTATACTTTCGGCTAAAGATTTAGTCCCTTTGGTACTGATTGGCCATAGCTTTAAATGTAAGTGGTGAACTTGTGGATTTAATAACGCACAAACTCAAAGAAAAACGTTATTCGAAACGCATCACCTATCCAGTAGCTATCAAGATTTGCGCTTCGTACAAAACCACGCTACTTAGCATTCGTTGATTTTTGTTGCCCACTTCTACAGTGTTTGCGTGTTCCTCAGGTGTTGTTGACTGGGTTCTCAACGTTGGCCTTGTAAATTCTGGCAAGTAAGGATGGGCCGCCTAGATGAAAGGACTGAAAATGTTCCTAACAAAAAGACATGAAACTGGTGTCTGTGTTATTAAACGAAACAAACCTTAGATCAAGTTTATCCGTGACGTTGCTACTAACGGCCTGAAAGCACAGTTTCGTGTGTCGATTCCACGGAGAGTTGAAAAAAAAGTGCTAGTGGCGTCTCAACGTCTTTTGGTATATCTGAGCAGATTTGATTGATGATGCCAACTTATTAATGAAGCTTTTCGTCTTGCTGATTTCTGGTTCTTGTCAAGTGCCGCGAGCTAGAACCGAATTGGGCGAGAGTCACCTGGGTCGATAGCGGATTCTGAGAAGAGTAAACTCAAATAGCCTTATCAGGAACAAGTGTAATCGTACTCAAACGAGAGAGATAGGTACGATAAGAGATGGTACTGAACTTCGCTCACCAAATGCGTTCTTCTGCTGTTCGGAAAAGTTCTGCTGAGGTTTGCCTTTGGTTTAAAGTAGATAAGGTTCTGCGTGTAGCAAACCCTGCTTCTTGCGTTAAATACCTAAAATTAGGGCTAAAACTGTGGCCGAAATAATCTGGCTTGCAAAAATTGAGAATAGTCGCTCCACTACTGGGCTATCTATGAGGAACACATGTGCGTGCTGGGCGCAGTCTCCTAGATTCAGTAGCAAAAGGTAGCGAGGATGGTAATATGCAAATATATTCATGTCTTGTCCAAGAAATCCCCTCTGCGGGTAATGCTCTGCTATATATCGTCATGGGTGAATATCAACTTGTTAATCGGTTTATGTTCTACGACTTGTCCTGGATTTTTCTTTTAGCGGAACTTCTATCATGCAATGCATACAGTCCCTTGCCCGTCTTCTAGTACCTCTATCCGACCACAGCCTTATTAGTAATTGTAATGAGTACTTTAGTATCTTCACAGTAGAACCACTGTTCTCCAAGAGCATGATACCTTATACTTTTCTCTTGTGCCAGGGCTGATTTAGAAGTTGGTTTACTTTTTCGCAGGGTAACATTTCTAAACTATAGAGATATGTTAATACCGCGTGTGGTAAAAGCAACAACTAAAATTTTCGCGTCTGTTTTAAGCCATCTGGAGAGCCGTCAAGCTATTACTGGCGAATCAAACCGTGAGTGATTTTGCGGTCAGCTCCGATACACTATCTATAGTAATTGTCAAAGGAAACACCCGCACAAGGCGGACATCATTGAAGAAGATGGAGAGCTAAACGTTGGCTTTCCCAGAGGTATATAACAGGCAATGCAGAAGATTTTGAACTCAAAGTGAGACCGACAATTAATTAGTGATCTGCACATACCTGACAAACTGGTAAAATATACCTCATTAGCTTTTGTTTGAGTACTGGAGTACTCCACTAAAAGTAAAAAATAGAGTTGTTCTACAATTTGAAAGCAAGAATGACCGTAAGAGTGCTTTAAGCTACCCGTCTATTTCACTTGTTATTTTTTGTCTTAAGTATTTGAAAAATGAGTGTCCAGGCTTTACCATCACGTAAATTCGACGGCTTTCTTTTCAGCATTCCGTTTGGTTTTCAATAGTCTTGCTCCATAAAGCTAGGCCTTGCCACTTTTTGGCAAGAAATCGCTGACGCCATTAAAAACGGTTAGCTCGGCCTTGAAGTGATGTTGGATATTACGGCTCCCTTAAACTGCTCGCAGCGTTCCTTTCCCTTCAAACGCTCGTACGCTTTTTCTGTTCTTTGGCTGTTGTTAGTTGGTTTTTTCCACATCCTCTGGTTAGGAATCAGGCAGTTGTGGTTGGCACAATCAAATCATCATGGCAAACAATTAATATGAAGACACCCCAAAGTTCTATCCTGAGATTGTTTCTGTATATCCTGGTTAAGAATTTGTCTGGCAATTACTGTAAAATCGTTGGCCTTGCCACCTCACTTCTATCCTGTATCCGTTCTTGTGAGCTGGACCTAGCTATTCGTGTTTGTGTGGTGAACGTTAAGAAGGTTGTAAAGAATTTTTAGCTAAATGGATATGTTTTAAATAGCAGTAAGAAGAAGAAACACTCTCCGCAAGTTACCAAGGTTGAGCCAATATGTCTTTGCGGTGTGAAGTTATTTGTCATCAGAACATTCAACTACCATTTATCTGCCTACAGTTTACCTGGTGCCCCGGCTCACCCTCACAGTAAATTTGGGAACTCAAATTAGCTAAGATGTTTGCTCATGAGGCTGAAAAATTTACTTGCAGATAAATCGGTCGTGTTATGTACAAATCACATTATTGTCATTGCTGTATATAAACAATTGCTGTAATACCTATAATTGTCGGTACTGCAGGGAGATATCTTCACATTGTGTAAATTCTGCTTTTTTACACTGTTATTCTCTTATGGGGAGAAAAGCGTTATAAAATATGCCGTTTCGTTAGTAATGTATAGATGTAACGTACTATTGTAGAAGTACCTTCGAACGACGTTGAATTTTTTGTGGAAGCTTTTTTTGTGACTAAATGCGACGAAGTTAGCGTACAGATTTCAAACGGCATCTACCCACATCCATCCGAGTAATATTCTCTAAAAACCAACTTTGGCTTTAGCAAGCGAACACGTTATTTGCTCGCAGTCTACGACGCTTTAATGCAAATATTTGGACTCACTTCTAACGACGCTATATTTTACAATATATAAGTTTCGATGATATTCGAATCTATATCTTCAAAGCAAGTTATCAGTATGCGTGGACATGATCGAAGCGCAATTTACAAATAATGCAAGTTACAAGGGAGAGTAAATAATGGACCCGAATGAACCACAGGGTAAAAAAATTGTCAGTGCAATTTTTGACAGAATACAAGAGTTGTAAGTGGTGTTCCCCATTGCGCCATTAGCAGTAAGGTTTTTACCTAAATTAATGATTTTTATCAAATGATAGTCCATAATCTGGAAGCCTAACTATTGTTAAACAGATGTCCAAGAAATTAAAATTGAGTGCGTAGAATACAAGAGGCTCCCATGTTGTAAAAAGGTGAAGTTTTTGCCAAATACGTCAAGCAGAAAAACATCAAACCGAAAATGTCACAGGAGCCTCCGAAATTACTCATTTGCACCTACGATTTGCGTAGTTTTTAACCTAAAAATGTACTAGATTATCGACCTCGATGGGCTTACGAAATGGTATTAAAGTGATAACTTGAAGGCTTTATTTCCGTGGGTTGGAATTTGGCTGTTGATTACGTAATATTAAGTGTGTAAAAAAGCCGTACCCACATTAGCATAGCGGTCGCATACGTTAACGGCACATACTGTATGCTATGGTAGTAGTTGCTACTGCATTTAGAAAATTTCGTATTTTAACGAATGACGGTCTCACTCGTATCCGCCACTATACAGTACAACATATGTTCTATGATACGTAGTAAATACGTATTTTGTACAACTAGTACCACACGGCATTCAAAGTTGATGAACTTGTGGTGTATGATTTCTATTATAAGCCAATTCATCAAATAGCTACGAATTCATTATTGTTTTTTGTGAGGCACAATATGCTTTGTTTACACAAATATAGGTCCGGGAAAATTATTAAGGGAACAAAATTGAGTTCTTTAGGTGCAAACACCATTCTCCATTCAAAATGAGGAATGGTGTTGAAAGAACAACTGCGACTTTTGGGCACAAAATGCAACACCCTACCAGGTACATTGTCTTAGAAGAAAATTGGGCAACGTGCATGCTCATATCCACAAAGCAGTAAAAAATTTACAAACAAAGCAGTGGAATCGGTTAAGAGAAATGACCAGGAAGATATTATGGTAACGGAGAAATATGTAATAAGGAAGTTGCAGTGTATTTTACTTGATCTTTAGAGCCTTATGTTCCTTTTTTTTATTGTCGTGTAACTTTGCTAGATATACGCTTACTCAACCTTAGGTAGAGTACAATATGCTGAATGCGTGACGAACTACGAAAAAAGAGAGAGAAGCACTAAAGTGTACGGAAACCAACTAGTGAAGTGACATGAATAAAACAAAGTAATTTAGTAAAACGATCAAAATAGTTGCTAATAATGCTAACTAACGAGTCTGGTTATTATATTTAGTAATGGAAATGCTGATTATAAACAATCCCAGTTATTATTATTATTATTTTGTATAGCAAAAGTCAGTAGCGCATATGTAAAGTGTACCTATGCAGAAGCTCTGGTCTATATGAGATTTGCTTGCTTGGCAAATAAAAGATGTATCGTGTATGTTTAACATATAAGATCACTGCCTTTTCTAACACTGTGATAGGTAAAAACGATTACAATTCGACACGGTAAATTCCTTCAAGCTACATGGTATTGAAAAAGTAAAAATAACCATGCAGAAGCACATTTTTTAATATCTATATTCATAAGATAAAAGGAATGCAGCAGCACACGCGACGCACATAAGAGGAAATTCCCCCATGGGCCCAGGTGATATTAATGCAGCTGTTACATATATTACAGTAAACCGGAAAGTCAAATTGATAAAATAATTAAACATATAAGTAGCCGAAATATCATAAAAACTATCGGTATTATCACGACAATATGCAAATATGCTCAAGGACCATTGAAGTCAGCATCGTGTATCATAATAATTGCGATGATTGTACCACTACTAACAAAATCAAATGAAATCGCCTTGGTCGTACCGACTTCTCGGATCTTACTGAACATTCTGTTGAAGTGGGCCATGGATCTGAGAGATATAAAAATTATATTGGATGCTGCTAGCTACTGAATCACGAAACACATGGAAGAAACCTATTATATCACAACAATGCCACATGCGTTATTTAGAGATCAAAGCTTACAGTTATCCGATAAACGATAATACTAGTGAAGATTCATTATAAGCACAACATAGGGCTCAAAGGCTCTGTTGATTTTTTAAAAACGTTCTTCGAGAGAACTGGGGAAGGATACATTTAATATAATATTATTGTACACCATTGTATTACGAGAAATATTAAAATAGACGTAAGAATAAAATATATAAAGCATTAAATTAACATTTGAAGTTCTTCCCCGAATAATTTCATCAAGGGCTCTAACAGGTATTCCGAGTTACATAAGAAAATTTCTTGACTAACAGTAGTGTAATATAAATATATTAAAAAGACAACCATAATTGTTTACTCATTATCTTATTTATTCGCTATCATAATAATTAAATAAAGAGTGACGCCACGAAGAGCACTACATACAAACTGGTAGATACAATTCAAAACGTATTCCACATCCTTTGGCCTGTTAATTGTGAGGCGAATTATCCGACGAATAATAGTGCATGCAGCAATAGCATAATAAAATGTATTCTCAAAACTGGGCGTAACTAATTTTAAAAGGAAATTAAAAAGTCGAATATAGTATAATAACGTTTGCAAAAAATGTGATATAAACCAATAAGACTCGTCTCGCAAAAAAGATCTGCTATCATTGCTATAAAAATCGGAAAGATGTCCCGACAATAAACATTTTTGGCGATTTGTAAACCGAAAATACTTTGTAAGCCACTTTTTTTAGAAAATTAAAAGTTCAAGGTAAAAATAAAACAAAGATTGGGCGATATTTTAACAAGAGGGATGCGATGCGCAAACAAGGCTTCAAGCTCAATTACCGTAAATAGTCACATTGTGTACAGCAGTAATAAATCCATTTTGAGAATTATAAAGAGCGATTTTTTTTGGGCTACTTTAGGACGGTGGAAACAGAATTCTTGTTTTAGCGATAGATGAAATAGCTAAGTATCGGACTGTAATGTTGGCTATGCCATTATAATGAATTCTTGGGTTCCGCCTTACTCGTTGCTGCTAAACCAGACCTCTGCAAATAAAATTGTTTGGAGTGTCACAAAGAAGCAATTTTGAGCTCAGAAAACGGAACATCACTAAAAAGATTTTTTACATAGCACACATGGAGCTCTATCACTCAAGCAAGCGTTTAACACAAGTCATAAAAAACAAATACAAACAAAGAAAGAGATAACCTAGGATACAGCTTTACAAAACAAAGGTTCTAAGAACGAATACATAAGCTCCATCATATTTGTCCTGTACACTTACACCAGCGTATTTTACACTTGTCAGGGCTCTCGCCCTTTTCTAAGAAACTATCTGGCCGTTATGCGGCAAAGTTGAAATTTAGGTTAGGGACTACAGAGATCATTATCAAAAGGATATTTGTTCTAGTCAAGAGCTCCTGTGCACCTTGCTCATGGAGCAAGTACATACTGCTGAGGAAACGGGGCTGATACCGGAATTTTTAAGCTAAGAAACTGGCCTCAAAATAAATAGCTAAAAAACGTTCTGCTAAGCGTTGTGGATAAACTTACAAGTAGTTGAAGATCACCATTCTCACAAATTCGTACACAAGGTTCAAGGAGTGACTATCGAAGATAAAAAGAGGGGCCAAGTGGGCTTAATAAAGTTGGTGATGCATCAAGGTCGAATCGACATTCAGCCTTGGTGTTTCCTTTCTATAGTTCTCTTAACAACAGATAAAGGTTCTTTCCACACGCTGCCAGAGTCTGTCAGTTAAGCTTTACACATTCGCCGAGCCCCTTAGAGTGAAGCCGCTCAGCGATAAAGAGGTGCAAATGAACCACACATCAGGTGAGGAAAAACCAGCAGACTACATAAGTCGTAGCAGCCGCATCACTACCCGAGTTTGTGATCCCTCTCGAAGAATAGAAATTGCAAAAGTTGTTTTTAGACTGCTGGACCCTTCATTGATTCAATTTTTACTTGTATCTTCACTTTCAGGGTTATATTCTAACCGAAAATATAAATATCGGAATATTATGAAATTCGTTGGCAAGTTTGTAGCCAGGTCAACTTAAATTGGCTTAGGAAGACGTAAGATGACTGGACGGCAAAGGATTAAAACCATATATGAGACGGAATTTATAGATGCTAGTCACTTTTTGACCTTTTAGTTTTTACAATAATACTATTTTTTTAAAGTGCTATTTTTTATCTAAATGGACGTGCCGGTGAAGTCATAAAAAAGTAGCTTATGGCTTGTCAAAAAGTGCTCTTAGTTTTTTCCAGAAATTGATCCAAAAAATTAGACACACATCATTTGTTGGAATAGGGAAAAATCTAGCTCAATGTTTTTATAGTTTTGTACTGTGAAAATTCCTCTTATACCAAAGCTCCTATAAAACTTATAAATCCTTTTATACCAATTGCTTGTTGATATTTAGTCAAGATTTAACGCTAGTACCTTCTATTTCTAATGGCAGTTTCTGTTGTATTTAGCCAAGTAATATATTATATACGGCATACGCAGAATTTTCTGTTGTTGCGTTTAACATTATCTTAAAGGTATTTCTTCCCATTGTTGATTGCAAGATTCCGGGTTGCATCGAAATGTGTCCTATGAATCATAGTTATATTACCATATTGATGTAAAAATATATTTGAGACACACTTAATTCAGTTTCAACATGAATGTCTTTATTATATAATTTTATTAGATAATATTGTATAACTTTCTGGTCTTTCAAATCGGCATATTAAATTAACAACTTAATAAACGCTTTGAGAATTAAGCAGGTTCTTTCATATGTTTCACGACGAACGCTTTTTCCACTTTTCGCAATTTATAAGTCTTTTGGTTGATATTTCTAAAGCTGTGTGCGGCACAGTCTTGTATTTCCCTACTTTAGCATCCATTTAAATTTGCGATAAAGATAATGACGCAAGCCGATAATTTAGCGTAAGTACTGCAGGACCATCAGAATTTTGTGGTTCATTCGTATTTATGTACGAAAATCTGTGCTAGCAATGTTTTCGAGTAGCGTTCCTTCTGCAGATTTGAAAGAAAGATGAAAAATAATTTACAGTAATGCAACTTGTTCCCGAAGAGACTTTTACGTTCATTCATCATAAATTGAAAATATTGCTCACTGTGGACAAGCTGCGCATGATTAATAAAGCCTGGTTAGAGTATTACCGAACGTGATTGATAAAACGAGTGTTTATTTCAAGGTCTTATCTCACCGGTGCGAGAAGTAAAACTATAGGTACGTCACATGTCAAGTTTAGCTACATTAGTCGATCACTACAAAAGATTCAAAGTAAATATAATATGAGCCCTTTGAGCCAATATTAGTGATGTCAGCCTTAATCTCCATTTTTGCTTATTGTTTGTTTTTAAGTGTTGCTGAACATTGGTCAGCAACAAGACCGCGAAAAAGTATGGAAGTGCAAGCAGCGGACTAATACAAGAAGCACTTACGGTAAAATTTATATAGAATTCCGTATTATGTTAAATGAAATTGCTTTTGGTATATTTAAAACAAATGTGGGGATAATTTCCCGTTGCTTTGATGCAACATTGCCCTCAGCTTCTATTCGCGAGTTTTAAGTTAAGCTTAATACAACGCATCATAAATTTAAAAGATACAAATATTTTTACAAGACTAATGCTGAGTAATATAATTTGAAAATTGGGGCTCTTGGCTACACTTGTACATAAAAGGCCCGTGTCGAACCTGGGTCTTAATAGCAATAGCGAATTTTATGCGCGCTCTGAATTTACGGCAAATTATTTGCCTTGGTAGTGCGATATTTATACAGAAAATACGTTTGAACCGCTAAGCTTTACATCGAACTAATTTTAATTTCAAGGTCCGAATCTTCATTTAATAGTGAAAAACGCCGATTGAAGAAATCTGTCAGGGTTGTCTGTCGGTTTTTCCACCACATCCGACACTATTTGTTTCGAAAACTATGAATTTGACAAGTCAGTAGAGCCAGGGTTGCATCCTCCTTGTCCACCGTGTCGGAGTTGCACCAGCTTCTTCCCCTGCAGCCTTTTTCCACAAAAGCTGCTGCCCCAACTAGTTACTGCTGTTTTCCTACATTCAGTACAAAAGGTTTCAGGTTGTCCTAGCTTATAGGTCTGAAGGCAGGCTCTTATGATTGCTAAGGGTTAGGCAATGGAAAAAACTACATTCGACTGTGTCGTTGGCGTTTGTATTGAAACCTCGCGATTATCTGTGATTACGAGGCCAAAACGCCACGGAATATGTCTTGGGCACCATGCTCGTCTCCGATTAGCTTGATCGATACGGTCGCCGAAAAGCATGGTGGAATCCGCGACCGTCATAACCGCACTTTATCCGGGACACTTAATATTAGAAAGGATTTACTGTTTCGGACAATAGCTCCTTTGCCTTGGGCCCCACAGGCGGAACATACTTGTCAGTTGTCGGTTTAGAGTACTCCTGAGTATCTGGCTGTGCAAACCAGCTCAATGGAGGTGACATCTAGTGTAAATACGGCAGGCTACCATTTCTTGCGCCTTATCAGTAGAACGGCCTTGCTCTTACCAAGGGTCAGTTTCAGGCTATGCATCTCCATTTATAGGGCTTCTGCGTTCAAAATAGCGTTTGCCGGACTCTGGACCGACTACGCATTTTCACCTGTCACGACCATTACTAATTCATCATCGCAAGCTAGAAATTGAGTATCATAAAATACATTCCTGAAATCCAGGATTCCATTGAATCCATCTTTCTACCCAGGAAGTCGGATGCGACCTTAGCCGGAATGAGAGAAGCCCTTCTCCTTTGAGGCTATCCAAGTTAACAGATAGGGCAGCCTATTTTGCACATCGTTCCCGAAGGAGAGAAAACTCCTGAAAGCCTATAAGATAATCGGATTGAAAGCAGTAGAGCTGCAGCGCCGCTAACAGAATACGCATAGAAGAAAAGAAAGGGTATACCAATGGACCAAGGAAATAGGGTATGCTATACAAATATGCCGTATATCCAGAAGTGCTCTAGAATCATCATAAGGCATAAAGGCAACAGAGAGAGAGCGGGAAGACGAGACCGCGAAAAAAAGCCAAAGAAGCTAATAGGGGATAGGGACACGCAAAAGAATCTTATCGACTTAGCGTAACAAGATGTCTTCGAGCAACCTTCTAAAATGCTATTTTTCATACTATTGAGCACGTGCATAAGGATGGCGATTCAAACAGGCGGCTCTGATCATCGGTGTGTGTTTTTAGCGGCCAGAGCCCCTTAAGGAGGCGACAAACTGCCATTAGAGCTAAACGGTATTTGCGAAACCTAAACTGGGCCTCCGAAAAGAGCCCGGCTTGGTCTGCAAAAAACTCGAGTCTGTACTTCACTATCAACCTCATTCCTATTGCGAACGCACTAAGAAAACAAATTCTCTGTTCTTTTGAAATTAGAACAACATTGGCCCCCATCCCAAGCGGACGAGGGTAAGAACCTCATTGCTGAGAGTATGGGCGAAGCTGCCTCCGCCGGTAAGTTGGAGAACTCCTTATCGAAAGCTGGGTTTGACACGACTGCAAACGGAAGCATTATTTACTTACCTATATAAATGCAGTTCAAAATTATTACTTGCTTGTTTAATATTCATATAAGCATATCGTGCAGGTGAGCTTGACATAACGGTACATTTTCATAGACAATTTTAGGCTATGTAAAAATTACGTAACGTTTTACTTAAAAGGGTACTTTGCGTTTTCACCCTCGAATTGGAAATCGTGAAGTGGACCACAAATACGGCTTTATTTTCCTGATATATTAACTCCACTATCAAAAAAAATATTTTTAGGGGTGGCCATCAGTCAACATTTAACTTCCACAGTACTTCTTCTTGCATTACATTGTAAGATGGACCCCATAAATGTAGACGCGCGACCGCAAAGATCGCATCTGTACAGCTACGTGTCTCTTCCCGTCACAAGGTACACGCGAACACGCCAAGCCACCGAGCTCGACCTGCTATCCGCGAGCAAAAGGCTGATGCTCAGGGGACAAACAAGGTGGTGATAAGACATTGCCGAAAGAAGACTTCAGAAGTTTCCGATCATGCGTTGAACAAATCAGAAACAGTTGCATACACCTAAATGACAGCGATTAGCAAGAGATAGTCTCTCGAAAAATCCAATAAGTTTTTACGAAGCCATTTCCTATTGAAGCGCTGCCTAATATATCAGCGAGTTTGTCTTCTCGAAGCGTGTTGTCCAGAGTACCGTAAAAGGGTTAAGACATTGGATATCGTGATTTAGCTTTGGAGGTTTAAATAAGCCACATCGAGATAGAGCTATAGTGAAGCCAATTTTCGCGTTTTCAATGCAGTTCAGAATTAAAAATTATCGGTTAGTCACAGCAAACCATCTCGAAATTCGTCATTGCGTCTAATCGAGCCTACAATAAAGCTCTGACTTATTTAGTTAAAAATCAAGCATAGCGTGTTCTCTACGTTCAGCGTTGCGTAGTTTTCGTTTGGTCTGGATACTTTAGCATAGATTTGCTGCGAAGTTTTCATTGTCTAACAATGGAGAGTGGAGCCCTAACCGTTCTCTATTCAAAAGGTTAGGGTTATGACTTTACATTCGCATGGATGCCGTCATTTTGAGGCTTATTAACAAAATCACAATTCCACAATGTTTATGTTCTTATAAATCATATATATTTATATATATATATATGGCACGCATATTATAATACAGGCAATATAATACAACACTTCATCGCCGGCATCACGGCCCTAATCATAATTCAATTCCATTTAACTACGATAGTTCTCTTAATTTCACTGAACTTCAGACAGAATTCATTAAGAGATTTGTCCACGAAAGTGCAATTACGCAATGCCAGTTCATGTCAGAGGCGATAGCGCGAAAGCACTATAATTGTAATTAAGAACTGACGATACAGTATGCATTCCAATAGCATTGTATTGTACTGTGAACGCCAACTAGACAAATATCAATTGTATAGGAACAAAGATGATTATTTTAAATGCGTCTTATCGCTTACAGCACTGCAAACAGATTTGAGGGCTTAAAGACGAAGTAACTATGGCAATGCTTTCAAAATTCCACACGAAAATTTTCTCGTCGAAATAGGTTCCTGCATACTTTTTTGAAGATAACTCTAAACCGCAGGCAACAGTAGACAAACTCTTGCCGATTTTACGCCTTTCAAGTTATTTAAGCCACCCAAATTAGGAAGGCCAAATTAGGCCAGATTAGGAAAAGGACTTTAGGACATGAAATACAAAAAAACAAAAATTAGTAGAGTCCTATATATAAAATTGAAAGATTCGATCAAAACTCTTAATTCCCTGAAACGAGAGACGAACGTTACTACCTTTAGCATTATGGGATGGAAATCGATATGTCTGCTGTCTAGGAATCTTATGAATCTTCAGCCTCAGGCACATAGCAGTTGACGATGAAGATAATAACTCACTGCAAAGTTGAATTGGATCAAGCTAGACTGTTTCTATAGGCGTACGAAGTAACGTTAGAGATGTTTTAAGATAGAATATCTTATAAACATTTTAGAGATGTTTAGCTTATTATAACGGCAAGCTCATAGCCTTAAAAATGTTTATAAGATACTCTTGTATATCTTATTAAACACGCATATTGGAATGGAGCGCTGGTGAGTAAACGCGAAAAAGTAGTGATGTATGCCTTAAGTAGAACGAAGTTTACCGTTATGATAAACATATAAAGACCCGGATTCCATTTTTTTCAGTGTTCCATTGTTCGCGCTTCCTTTTGTTTAAAAAAACAATCTGAGGTTTGTTTAAGTTACTAGAGAAAATCGCAGAACTCAACTAGATGGATTAAATAGGCGGAAAAATAGAGGGGAACAAATAGACGCATATAATTTGCTTAGCTGACTCAAAACCTTAGTGACAAAAGGGGCTCAAAATATTTTGAGCAATTCCTATAGAGTCAGAATTTTATGCAATTACTCAAAAAAGATGTCTATGCAATGTCGACCCACAGATGACCATATAGTCCAAGACGAGTCATATATCCTTAACAGATTGGAGTTTCCGTGCTTATTGTGACAAAGCGCCTGTGTGGCTTTCTAACAAACAACTAGAGTGGGCTTGGGATTATACATTTTTACCAGTAGGTAGTCGCTTATTAGCGGTACTTTACATCACTCTTCCTTACTCGACCGCTCAACGGTGCTATATTCACAGCTTTATAGGTATTATTATCCGAGTTTCTAATCAATCTTAAATATTGAACAATAATTTCATATCCTGACAATATAATAGCTAAATATCTTATTATCATAGTTATGAACGCATTAAAGGAACTGGTAAAATATTAGTTGACATCATACATATATACACAATCAGTCCGGCTATGCTTTCATTATCTGCTTGTATCTTGTCAAAACCGTATCGCTTCGGCAGTCTTCGTGCGTAGAATCCGTCCATGCAGTAGTTGAGAGCCGCTCATACACCATCACTGGCACTGTGACTCGGGTGCTCGTGCAAACGACCCCTCCGTCAACTGGCGTAGTTAGCCCGACCTCATGGTAGTTCTTGAAGTACATATGTTCAATAGTAAGATCTCCGTCGCCCAACGTAATCGCTTCCTTGCTGCACCTCCCATTAGTCGCGACTTGCTCTGGCCTACGCGCCTTCTCGTACAGAGAGAAATTGTGCTCCCCTCGCTGTGTGATTGTTGCGCGCCCGTCGCTACTTCTGGATACCGGCGCGTCGCCGTTCAAGTCGTCTTTTGCAAACGTCTCATTACCCTCGTCGCTTGCTATGCTTGTGATGGCAACCACACAGTAAGCTGTGCCTGTGTGGCTGCCATCCTCACCGAGCTCGACTAACAGACGGGTGTGGTGCGGCAGTATATCGATGATAGCCGTCGGCCCTCGGAGTTTGGCCTGTAGCTTAGTAGGTTTCCCCAACGGCTGTCGGTGGCCGCGGCACGACGATAAAATCACCCACTTTGTACTGTATGCGGTGTGATCGGCAGTGACCATAGCGTTTTTTGTAATTTCCTTGCGTTGGCATCGCATTGTTAAGCAAACCATTCAGCGGTACTACTATCGTAGCATAATTTAGAACAAAACGGCTAAGATAAACTCGTTAACTTCGAAAAACGAGGCATTGCTATAGCGCTTTCTAGCCTCTAGAAGTCCATACCCGCCTTCAACTTTTGCTGCCGGGTTGCACTCTATCCTTCGGCACGTGGAATCCCAGAAACTTCACCTTAGCATGTAGAATTGGCACTTGTTCGACCGCATATACAGTTCTGTTTTGATTGGTATGTTGAGTATTGTGTCGATGTTGTTCGTTTGTTTGTTGCATCGGCTTCTTGCATCTCTTCTAGTACCCGTGTTTCTCCGCACAGTTGGTTCCAAGTGAGTGTCACCAAGCTGGTCAGCTATTCTATAGTGGGAGGTTCTGACTGGGTCGACGTCACTATTATCTCTACGAACTCGTCTTCGCACATCAAAAGCTGCCGCGCTGCGGCCACAGCACAACGTCAACAGTCCTCGTTGGTTGAAACGAATCCTGCCCGGCAGAATGGTTTCTCCACGCAACGCACCATCGGCGAGCACCATCGACATATCACTTGCGTCGCATAGGCCGTCCAGCTTCAACAATACCGTGTATTCCCACACAATGCTGGCACACGTAAGCTACCCACGCCCCGAACCTGTCTGGGCTGCGTTTTCCTTGACCGCAGTCCGATAGGTTCAGCTGCGCACAGTGGTCTCGGCCTCTGTGCCTATCTTGGTATTCAAGCTGATCCTGTCCTCTGTGATGCTCGTTTGTTGACACTGCCGGCACAGTCTGATCGTTGTCATCTTCGAGTTCCCCTTCAGATGTTAACACTTCAAATACAGAGCGACAGTCTCTTGTTGCACGGTCCTATTTCCGGCACCGATAATGCAAGACAGAATCGCCACTCATTATCAACCGCGCAATTAGGGCCAATCGCCTCTTCCGCCATTTACTGCTGAGTCAATCTGGCGGCTTTTCTGTTTGTTCGGCGCATTGCTATTGCTGCCATCGCCGCTCTTGGTGCTGCTAGAGGGGCCGCTATCGCTGCTGCTGTCGAATGTGTTGCACTTATTGTTCCATGATTGTCGAACCCTCGGTTGCCCGCCAACTGCAGCCGATCTGTGAACCTGACTGAATATGCGCGGTACCTGCACCGAAAGGCTGCAATCTTGATGGGCAGTTTACCTTGCGGTCTCCGTAGTGTTGATATGAATATCATAATGGTCCGCCGACCGCACTGCCCAAGCCATCTCTTTTCCGGTAAACTTTTGTCCTATGGGAGTGAACACTATTATAAGTAGCACCGAAACACGCATACCTGAATACGTTGCGCACAGTTTTTTTGCTTGAGAAAATTAGAGCGATCGGTATTACACACCAGTCCAAAGCGTCGCTGTAGATCCGGTCCACCACGACATGACTGACGAGGCTATATTCCAGTCGTAGGCCCTTTAGCACGAACTCCTCACGGCCTACTTAAGCAGTGCGTGAGGCTCAACACTTTCAACCTTCTCTTAAGCGCACGTTTGTAGTGAGCTGAGTAACATGGTATCGTCTTGCTTTAAGCAATGTGCCGTTTTGAATCAAGCGTTCCACTTTTCATAGGTCACCGCCATCGCTCTGTGGCTGAGATGTCACAGTTAGCATTATCCAGTTACCTTAGTGGGCAATATGGCCTTCGTATGGCCCTCAGGCCACTTACCTATTGCCTCAGCTAATTGGAGGCGTCGTAGCCACTCGTTTGGCAACCTATTGCCTCAACAGCCAAATTCCTCCAGCGCAACCGGAACATCGGCTATAGCAACCTATGGGTGCTGCTAGCAGTATCGTGATGTTCGTCGCTGCCCAACTCACCATGGGGATGAATGTCTCTCATCATAGCCGCTGCGAGAGGCGCTGTTTCTTGTTGAGCTAAGTTTCCCATCCTAGTTATGGCGTTTTGATCTCGCTTGTAGTGCACAATCCAATACTCCAACAGTTTAAGCTTCTCACAGCCTTCTAGCTGCCACACTGAATCACTCGGTCGCTCGCTCACGCACTCGCAGACCTCTCCACACCCGCCCATTGCCGCTTCCTGAAACTCGTTTCCAAACTAATTCGTTGCTGGATTTGCGCAAATTTACTGATTATCCCACTCCTTATATGTAATGACCTAGGGGTGCTAGGGTTTGGCTTGCAGAAGTAGCAGAAGGTGGTTTGGCGTCATACACATTCACTACACATAGTCATTTGCTTACATTTATTTAAGTGGTTCTTTATATAACTCTTTCTTACTCGACCGGTCATCGGTGCAGCACCGTCCACTTGAGTCTCCTCTGCAACGTCTCTCACTCCTCTGTGCTGCTGTCCAGCCATTTCCTTCTCCTCTTCCTGCCGCAAGGTGGCAGCACTTAATTCGGAAATAAGGTTGCGGCTTCTTTTTTTCAGCGACGGAGAAGCTCATTATCAGCACTTGACTTTACGACTAGGTATTTGCCAAGTGGTGTGGGGTTTCCGCAGAGGGTAGACTTGCTTCACTAAAACTCATGCCGCAGAAACACCTCAAGTTCCTTCGGCTCGCTGCCGAAGAGCACGCCAAAACACGCTTACACCTTACAACAGCAAGTCTACAAATAAAGAGGCGAGAATACAGCACCAGATGGGAAGGGAACATGCAAGAAATCATCAGCAAGAAGCTGAAAGAAGCCAAAAAGACACCACTCGACGATCATTTGAGCTCGACGGACTCCCAATGTGGGTGGTTTGGCTGTTGATGGGTTTCTGGTTTGAAGAAATTATAAGTTCATTTACTATGCTGATTACGCGTAAATGACTTTCCAGAGTTGTGGAAGAAAGTGATGCTAGTATTAATACCAAAGGGGGAAGAGCCGACGGCTTGACGTTCCATCTGCCTCTTGAACGCCGAGAGGAAAAGAACAAGTCTCCCCTGAGAGACATGTTGGGCCTAAGAATTGCACGTCAACATACGGACCACTACAAACGACATTAGATGTAGCGGACAGAGACAAAATGACCACCGTAAAAATTATAGGCATCGTGCTAGTAGTAATGCTAGCCTCAAGAAAGCGTTTAACATCGTGAGATGGGAAGAGCTGATGGGCGCCTTCGTGAAGAAAATGATACCTTAGGATATACTGAATCGCCCGGCCCCCCTCCTTTGGAACAGCTCTCTGGGTGTGGGGGATCAGCAGTTCCGAGTTTCTGCAGGGATACCATAGCGGGTCGATTCTAAGACCCACTTTTCGGAATTTAGCCTAATACGGGACTTTGGAGAGACTTGCCGAATGGAATAGTGTCGCTTGCATATGCGGATGACTTAGGATTAAGGCCCGAATTGTGAGATCCTAAACAGGAAGGCTAAGCAAGTTTAAGCTAAAATGGCTGTGTTGATTGAAAGTTACCACCTGAAGCTCGTGTCAAAAAAGATCGACACAGTCTTTTGGATGCCAAGTCTGCCCCAAAACGTGCGTTAAATACTTGGGGGCTCAACAGGAGCAAACGCTAATAAAGGTTTATTGCGTGACGCAGGTAGCTGCTCGCGCCAGGTAAGTTTCGCGAAACCTAATCAAAATACTGCGAAAGGTGGGTGGAGCCCTGAGGGGAAGTGCCGACTATTGACGGCGATGGCAGATTAGATTGCGCTTTGTCAGGGTAAGTCGCAATGGCATTGAGGACAGTTAGAAACATTGAGGTATTGAGGCAGGACGAGCGGGTACTGGTGATTCGCGTCGCTAGGGCGCACCGGGCGGTGTAAACAAGTGCCCTACTGGTTCTGACCCGGCCTTTCGCATATTTCCTAGGCGGTGAGGAGAGGGGAAGATACATCGACGCTAATTTGGATCTTGTTGAGGCAAAGCGAAAAACCTATGCAGGTATCAGGAAGAAGGGGTGACCCCCCTCAAGGAAAAGCACCGAAGTGGACCAAAATCCTCATTCCAGATCTAGAAGAGTAGTACGACAGGCCAGACGAGAACCAAGTTATGGACAACTCAAGTGTTATCAAATCACGGTCAGTCTCAAATGTATATGATGAAAATAGGTAAGGCGTCAGTTGGCGTATGCGTGCTTTATCTTTGAAGTGAATTGGACGATGTCGAACATACGACCCCCAGTGCGCGGCTTTACAGGAGCAAAGAGACAGAAGCCGTCTGGGATGAAAAATATCTATAAAGCGGGCAGCGCAATATATAGTATAAACGGGATGAACCTGGACGGAGGGAATGAATTGGAGTGACGAGATTATGGGGAAAAGTGGAGAATGAGAAAAAAAGGAAAGATAAATTTGACATCGCCGGAGAAAAAGAGCAGAGAATGAGTAAAGGATTTGAGACTCCGATTGGTTGATCTTGAAACTCAACTCGGGCCTGACTAAGGTAATGCAATAGGTAGTTTCTGTCAAACTGCCGTGAGCTTTAGCGGTACAGATCCGCCCTCAGCAAGAGTCCCGCACTATATGGCAAATCAAACTTGTACACCTGAGTATGCACGAGTGTTTCCTGGTCTCTTGAGAAAAATTGTTGATACAATTCAACTTCAATATAATTGTGTTTATACAGAGCAGCCATTTCAGCAATGCTCACGCTCTCGTACTTGAAGTCATGGAATAGATAATTGTAGGTTGGGCAGTAACGTCATAATAAGTTAGAAAAGTGCACATCGAGCTGAGATAACATAGACAAAAAAGTAAGGGAAGTAAAAGACCATAATGGGCCATACGCCAAACCTGCAAGACAGATAATGGCACAAGTCAAAAAGGAATGTTTTTGCCTTTCCTGCAGACGTTTTCGCCGAGGAGAACAAACCAAGCTCACGAGAAAACCAGCTCCAGACCGCCGGAAGGTAACACGCGAAACCATAGGGACTAGAATCTTTGATGGCAGTAGGCATCAAAGACTCGATCGGTCTATGGGTGTTCTTCCCAGGGCGATTGGGATCATAATGTCATTGTGAGCGGTTCCTTTAGATCTTAACAGTAATAAGCGCAACGTAAAGCGAATACAGTTGCTACTGACTTCTTAAGCAGGGGTAGCCGCCCAGCCCCCTGGAAAACAGCATAGATCGGTCAGATTCCAAAAGGAGCCGGGGGGTACAGGCCAATATGTTTTATTAACTGCGTTATAAAGGGTTTCAAATCGTATATCGGAAACAGGTTTAGAGCATTATCAGAAAAGTGTGGTCTTAGCCTGCAACGCAATACGTACTACCCCAGTACCAATTGGTGATCGTGGCAGTACAGCGTACAGCTCCACGCTGAAAACGCTCTATTTTATTTGGCCAGTTCAAGTCAGCAATACGTTCAGCTTCTCGAGGAAAATCGTTGTCGACACACGACTCAGAAAAAAAGGTCCACGATACCTCATCCGATTGGTCCTAAATGTTTTGCAAAACAGATCAGTGACAGACAAAGGAGTGGTCTTCGCCATCATGACTGACATGCGCTGGGGTCCAGTACTTGACCTACTTTTCCAAAACAGCGCTTATGATGACGTTTAACTTGAAAGCATATGCATGCGATTTAGCTCCCACTTTCGCTTAAGAAAAGTGAGTGCAATTTGCTTACAGGTAGGAAGCACGTCAGACAAATTAACCTGGTCTCGCTCGCCCAAAACATACCGAACAATCAGTCCCATTGCAGCATCAGTTCCGGCTAAGACACCTTTCCGGAACATGTTCAACGGATTTTCTACGGATTTTCAACGGATCGTTAAGGCCATGAAGACATTCAGAAATATCTTGAAAGGATGGGTAAACCGCCGTTGACGTCTTGTATCCACTCTGCAATAGACGCTGATGTCACCGCATACCACAATCTCCTCATGTGTCCCGTTTTGAAAGCAGCACGGTGTCAACAGAACAAAGGTTGTTGGAAGATAGGCTTTAGAAGGCGACTCTAGAGAAACCCGCAGCACTGGCTTAGTTTATTGAACATATGCACCCCGACAAGCAAGCGGACAACTAGTGTGAGGAAAAGAATTAAAGGAAAGGAATTTGGGTCGACTTCGCCGTGATAGATTCCACGTAGACAAGAATCTGTGATTCGAGCGTAACCTAACCTGCCTGGCGGATTTAGAGATATTGAAACAGAAGGTGTTTGGTGAGGTGTGGAACCAAACGAACGAACTCTTGAATGCATATCCAGAGTAAAAAAGCAAAGATCAGGGCGACGCACGATGGTGTTGGCTACACTTAGTGTGCGTTTTACACTACCCAGGCAGATACACGATGTGATGTCACGATGTATACAAGCGTTTCTTCGTCGTAAAACAGAAAAGGGCGGTGCATCACTGAGCTCCATCCCAAACTCACTGCGAGACATTTGACTATAAGCATTTTAATCGAGGACATACAAAAAGAAATCATTTTGTTGTTATTTATAGGTTGGGCACTACAGACGGATGACCGCTTTATATACTATATTAGTGGCTACTTAACAAATCGTGTCTACTGTGTTTACATCTCTGTATGTTGTGATAGTGCCTGCGGTCAGAAATTTCTCAGTGCTCGTAACAAAACTTTAACACGTTAAAAATTACCTTCATCGTCATGCCTAAATTTCAAGCCAATATTCACACATTCATATATATATATATGCTAATTAGAGAGTTAAGCAGACAACTTGAAAGGATGCGATGCTTCGGCAACTCAAGCTTATCAGTATATTCGAAGTATGAAGAAAATCTTAATGTAACAAAAATAATCAGTTCGGTTTCAATTATTGTTACGCTAATGATATAGATATTTAAACGTCATTTTTTTGTTGTTCCAAATTCTTCTAACGCTTTAAGTTACATCGATTGTTGTTCCGCAGCCAAGTTTCTGTTTGTTATAATAGTAGAACCGTGGCTAGTTTTCTGATTAAACTGAACTGCGAAGAGAGGATAAGAATGCATCACTGCCAAACCAAGTCTGATGATTTAAGACATTTTTCTTATTATAATTAACAACTTATGCAGATGGCAAGATATTTGTGAGTCGTGATCTTTAAAATTCTAATAATACATAAGGCATTCTGAAAATTCGTGTCTCTGTAGGTAATATTTTAGTTAATTCTGTACTTCATTCATAACGGCTGTATAATATAATAATGTTACTGTGTTAATCGTTGCTGTACGATTATGTCTTTAATAGTGCTATGACTCACCCTCAGCCACGATAATAATAGCTTAATTTGAATTCATTTAGATTATCACAAAATTTGTAAAAAACGGTTAATTTTTTTGTTGCTGCAACATCACGGTATTACCTGGGACAGCTTCACACTGCTAAAGTTAGAACAACTTTTTATGAATAAAAAAAGATATTGTAAGCCCACTTAAATTTCAATGATCTTAATAAGATGGGATGCATTAGATACATAGATTTACGCATTCTACTGCTCGGCCATAGCTTCTTCCCTCATTTGCCACTTTGCCACTGGCAGGCTTTTGCAGCGCACGTATGATTTGACTTTTTTTATTTTTTCGTAAATAGAATATAAGTTACAGTACAGTGGAGCCTAAATATATAGTCTATGGATACTTTGGAATTTTTTTCC
>MNPL01024042.1:4801-15837 GCA_002081605.1 Tropilaelaps mercedesae
CCTTTACGGTCGTCGGCTCCGCATCCTCTCTCGCGTCCTAAATCCCCTCGTTCTTCGCCATCGAAGCGGTTCCAGCCCACAACGCAGCCGCTGGTGACATCAGACGCGCGCCGATAGCATCCAGGCGCCATCTTATCGGCGTAGCCGTTCATCAACACGATGAGACATCGTCGCGACTGATCATACGCGCTTGTATACACCACCCTCCCGGTTCGCAGCCACCTCCTCCTCCTCCCACCTCCCCCACCTCATATCCCGGCAAAGCGTCTGCAGTCGACGACGACGACGACAATCTTCTAACGGAGACGCCGCCTGGGTGAGCTGGCGGACACTCGACGCGTTTGACTCGTTCCCATGGAGCGCCAGATACAAACGAATGCGCTAACGACCATCAAAGAGCGACGCCCGACGAACGCAGTCGTCGCTGGTGCCCCATTGGACGCGTGTTCCCCGGAACAATATCTACATCTTCACGTAACAAGGGAAAACAGCAGCGCGCGATTTCCTCGCGCCTCCCAGAGGGGCGAAAGCAAACCGGTCGGTTCGACGACGCTCCGCTCAGAAAATCTGTGACCGCCGTGACGACGTTTACGTGTCTGTCTCTTCTCCCGTTTGCCCTTGAGAACGGCGGCGGCGGCGGCGTTTTGGCACGATCGCTTCTCTTCCCTTCTCGCTTGCCCTCATAAGAGAGGAGGGCTTAACTTCAGCTGGGCTCCCTCCCTCCGATAATCATCCAGTGAGGGCTAAACTGCGGACGCCGACAACTTCGTTTCGTTGAGCTCCGCCAGCGTTTGGATTTGCGATTGCAACAGCGCTGACCCACCCTGACTGACCTGGCCTGGCTAGAACCTGGCGTTGATCAGACCAGCCGCCAGTTGATCGGACCACAGTTCCCTTCATGCGGCGAACAGATCCTTCGAGAAGATCGGCTCGTTGATAGACTCGCCATTCGAAAAAGATGAAGAAATCTCCGATTATCAGAGCGCAGAAACTAAGGCGGCCTAGCGACGACCCCGGAGCAGATGGCGGATATTTCCAGCAACGACTCGACAAGGGAAGAGCGCGTCTGAAGTTGCACTCACCAAAGACCGCTTCTCAAGTTCCGTTCCCTCTGAGCAGAGAGTGAGAATCGATGAGAAATGACAGATCAGAGGAATATCCGGAGGCTAACATTGACAAAATGAGCTTCTTTTTCGGACGAAGTCGCTGAGTCGTCGAAATGACGCCGCGCATGACGCTCGGCCGTGATGAGACCGCCACGGCCGTCCAACGAAGCAGACCGGAACTCAGCTCTGACGTGCGTCCCTTAGCCGACGCGAAGCACGAACATTTCACGAAATGTTCAGACGCTCTTCAGAGCATCTCGTTGACGGGATGACGCCTAGAGAACGAAAACGCTCGCCGGAACGATTTAGGAGGCGTCTGTTCGTCGCGCGTCCAACACATCGAGCGTTTAGCGATCCCCTTGCGTCAGCGAATCGTCCGCAGTTCAGATCATCTTTGTGTGGCGTTCGCCTTGAAAGTCGCTATCTTCGTCCGAACCGTCTGAACAGCTCAGTATCTGATCTGTCCTATAATCAGATTGGTCAACGGGGTCCAACGAACCACAGCCTCAGATCAGATGGCCATAAGGACGACGATGGCCAAAGAAGTAAAATGGATCAGAGGCTCGGCCGAGCGCCAGACTAATACCCCATCGAAATCAATCTCGATCAGACGTACGCACTTACGCGTAGATCAGACAGACGAGCAACATCGCAAATTCCCTTTCCTCTCTCTCTCTCTCTCTCTAAAATCAGCGTCACCCCGGATGCTTCCGCGGCCACAGATCGGTGGTACCCCCAGACATTCGCCAGGCCGCACACTTGATAGCATCTCCAACTGGTCGGAGTCCACGTCGCGCGTTCTGACCCCCCGCGCGCGCGCGCCCCCCCACTCGCACCCGCTCGGAGTCCAGAGCTAGAGCGGCGCCCGATCACAGCAGCCGTTCCGATCGTCCGCCAACTCGTCGGAGCCCCACTCGGGCTCGTGATGATGCCGATCGCCACCGGTGACGACCCCGATAACCCCCCCTCCCTGGCTATTTATTCTTCGGCTCTGCCCGCTCAGATCTCCGAGCCGATCAGATGGGTCTCTTCTCGTGCTGTGCGGTGAACTCGGAGATATCTACCGCAACCAGCCCCCTATCCCCGGCCCCCACTAACCCTACTGGCGTCGTCCTGTTTTCTTTCTGCCTCTCTTCGGCTGTCCTCTAACCTGCCTGTGACCCGTTCGCATCTTCCCCTGTTCAGCACCGCCACCCCACTCAACAACCCCCATCGCAACCGGCCGACATCCGATCAAGAGGGATGTGGATCTTCGCATCACTCAACTCGCCGGCCAGCCGGCCGGCCATGGCCAACGAAGACACTGGCTTGACCTAACGGACGGGACCGATCTCATAGGCACAGCCCAATCCATTGCGAGCCATCGCTGTGGCGATCAATTACGAGATATCTATTCGTCAATATCGCTCATTACCATCGCGCACTCTCGAACTGGACGGACGAAGAGAGAGACCCGGAGAGCGCTGCGCATTCGCGGTCGACGAATCGCGTCACATCGCGCCACCGGCCTGCGACTCTGGCAGGCGGCACTCGTCTCCCGTCATAGTCCTTCTGCTCGACTCCTGTATCGCGATGCGTCACCCTCGGCCCGGCGCGACTGCGCGGCTACTACTCCGTCGTTCTGCCGCCGACGAGCGGTGACGCGGTCCTCTCGTTCGGCGCGCGATGAATCGATACGTCTCGTCCGAACGCCGCCACTTGGACGCCGTTTTTGGTCGGCGAGCGCTGCCAGCGGTAGTTACTCCCGCTGAAACGCGGCACGAACGCGTTCACATTCATCAATCGGGCCTGTCTCTGAGGCTCTCTGACTGCTTTTGTGCGTGTGTGTGTGTGTATATGTATGTATGTATGTGTGTGTGTGTGTGTGTGTGTGTGTATAGGTATGTATGTATGTGTGTATGTGTGTGTGTATGTGTATGTATGTGTGGGTGTGTGTATGTGTGTGTGTGTATGTATGTATGTGTGGGTTGTGGGTGTATGAATGTGTGTGTGTATGTATATGTATGTGTGTGTGTGTGTGTATGTATGTGTGTGTGTATGTATGTGTGCGTGTGTGTATGTATGTGTGCGTGTGTGTGTGTGTGTGTGTATGTATGTATGTGTATGTATGCATGTATGTGTGTGTTGCGTATGTATGTGTGCGTGCGTGTGTGTCTGTGTGTGTGTGTATGTGTGTATATGTATGTATGTATGTGCGTGTGTATGTGTGTATGTGTATGTGTGTGTGTATGTATGTGTGTGTATCGGTGAGTGATTAAGTGAGGACGAGGTACCGACATCGAGGAGGGCCGGACACGAACGCACAAAACGTGATAGGTCTCGGCCAAGTCTTCACTTGATGAGAGGAACAGAAACATCATTTCGTGTTCCTTGAAGGCAAAACACAAAAACAAGACGGGGAGAAGGGGAGATGGGAAAACGAGTAGCTATATTTCGCCGTTCTAGTAAGCGCGATCGAGCGTCATCTCGACGCGTCACGATCGCCGAAGCAGTGTCGCGCTAGGGCATAAACGTACAGGGCATAAAGCGCACCGTTTTACGGTCAATTTGAGTCTACTCAAATCGACGTAGTTAAAGTGCCTATAAACAACGAACGCATCGAAAGGGGACAAGACAGGACAAGACGGGACGGTGAACACAGCTGCCGATCGCGCCAACCGAATGCACCGCGACAGTTCGCCGCCACCGCCACCGCCGCCGCCGCCCGACGAAACGACGTCCCCAGCGCCGTAATGGACGAACTTCTTGAATTTCGAATTGCTCTCTTCGCTATGGGGAAAAAGAGAGATTTCTGTAAAACGTTCGCCGCCTCTCAACGATATCGCCACGAACGGGGGGAGTACACGAACCTGCCTGGCTCGTATCGACAAGCGCATTAAATTTCTAGCGGCTAACAACTAAATGAGCGTGTCGTATACGCAGCGACTATCCCTACTGAGTGTTTTAGGCGCGACGACGTCGTGCATAAGTTCGCTTAGTTACGTGACGTTTTTTTAGCAGGGCTTTTGCGCACTTTTGCATCAGCTCGACGAGACCGCACCGGCGATCTCGTCTGTGTTCGTTTCCTTGTAAAGCGTTTAGCGTTTTTTTGCGTTCTTTTTTCGATTCCAGACAAAGAGAGAGAGACCCATCAGAGTGCCATCGATTAGACGCGACACGTTCCGAACACGCAACAGCGAGTCGCTCTCGTGGCCGACGATTCGCTACCCGCACTAGCAGACTACCACTCGCCTTCGGCAATCCTCTTCCGAACGGCAGAAAACAGAAAATATTTCCTATATTTTTCTGCGCGTCGTTTGTTAGACAAAGCCCCGCTTTTCGTTGACGCCGGCGACCGAACGCTAACGGCTCCTCGTCAGACAGGGGAGCTCCTCTGATCATGGTTTGATTGCGGTCGAATCGTAGTTATGGAAGCAGGACGACGTTTTACCTGAACAAGAGAACGCAAAAATCGCATTACCCCAGATGCGGGGAGGAGGCGCCATTGAGTGGCCACGGCTGCCATTTTTTTTTTGTTCTTTCTGGCCGCCTATCGGGTCATGTCTGGCGTCATTCGTATGGCGCCGTTAGCAGGTTGATAATTCTCGGCCCTATTTCTGTACCTCTTTCGCTCTTACAAGACGAAATGAGCAAAAGAAAAAACAAGATAGAGTTAATACGAATAGCACGGCATTGCTGTTCCGTTCGATTGTACGATCTAGTCCGCCATTTAGAGATCCGCCATTTAAAGATCCGCCATTTAGAGATCCGTCATTTAGAGATCGCCAGGAGGCCGTTTTCGTTGACACTCGTCACGGGCTTCGTTTGTAGCTTTTTACTCTGTCCCGATGTGCTAGGCGTTATTGTCGTTAACGGAAAGACCCTATTAAGAATGAGATCGAAAATAAATAGACGAAGACCGCGTAAACCTGAACTCACACCTGAACGAGTAAAAAATGAAACTTCCATTCCCCTCGATGAACCATGAGCGCTCATGGCGAGCGACAGTTGCGAGCAACGGCATTTGCTTTCGACACGGGCTAAAGAAGATCTACATTGTCAATTCTTCGCGCGTTCACAGGTGATGTTCCGTCAAATCTTGTCAACATCCCGAAGAGTCGCCCGAGCGACACACCAATAACGAGTTGCGCGTGCTTTGTCGCCATGTTTGTGCACAGCCGCAGCGGAAACTCCGACATTGTTGTCGTTCTGCAGCTTCGGCAACTGGTGCCGGAGGCCACCCGCTAAATATGACGAGCCAACACGTTCTTCGTCTAGGTCGACCGAAAATAGGTCGTGTGCTAGCTGATCAGCTCCGGAGTACGGTCGCGAAAAATCCTATCACTGAACATTAGAGCGAACGCTGCGGCTGTGCATTCAGTTCAATAGAACTTATTCTTGTTCTTATTCTAATTGTTATTGTTTGTTATCGTTATTATGACAATGGGAGATGACAGATTCAGACAAGACGTGAAGCTTTGACGAGGAAAGCTGTGCAGATGCAGTCTTGGTGTGCTCTCCAACAGGTGACGGGGTGACGTAGCGATATCACCGGGCCGTTCGATTTTGGCCATCTGCCGCTGCTCCTAAAAACGAAACCGGCCGGCCGGTTTCGTTTTCAGGTTCTTTTAGGTTTAGCACAAACAGGTCCAACGTGGCGGAGCGATTTCGAAAAATTGGCCGCGAACATCTGTGAGCTCCGTGACGCGATGGTGGGCACACACCGTCGTCAATGGTGGCAGGTCGCGCTGGTCGCTACCAACAGATGCGTTCGCGCCCAGTTAATATAGGTCGATTTTTATGCAGCATTTTCTTGGCCATTAACTTGAGGCGGCCATAGTTTTCATTAATGCTAACGGGACTCGCTCCCTTCTAGTCTTAGTCAGGCCCGCGAAACCCGCGCGCCCACCCACGTCCCTAATTGGTACAACGTCTCGTATTCATGGGATTTCTACACATAATCGCCGTCCGTGTCCAGTCCGGTAAATACCGCGCCACAGTTTCATATTAGTAGAGCTCATCCTACGATATTTGATCAGCGTCAACCAACATCTGCCAATTTAGCAGCAACGCTAGTGACTCTGTAGTGCGCGCTAGTGGATTATTTGAGGCTGCGCTTTATTACATCTGTAACACGTCACGGGTGCCATATGAGCGTGATGTTAAGCTTCTCTCATCGTCACCGATCTGGATAGAAGCTGCAGTTCCGCGTTCATGGCGACGGCCCGGCCTACTGGGCGAATCGCTAGCCATAGATGTAATGCCATAAACTTGAGCAGAACGCATGCCACTACCCCTATACAACAGGTAGCTTAATTCGGCACCATTTTACAGCAACAGATGCATCTCGGTAGAAGAAGCCAAACTCAGACTCTGAAGCGTTTGGCCATTCGCATTTATCATCGTTGTCGACCGGCCGGCAAGATATCCTGCGTCTGCGAGTTCCGACGAATAGCGGGACTTGACAGTCAATGCTGGCAAGAGATATCGACAGCGCACGTATCGAGTGACAGGTTGGGTTGCTTTGATGTTTCGCTTCGCTGTTTTTCTCCTCCTCCTCCTCCTCCTCCTCCTGCTGCTCCTCCTGCTGCTCTTTAGCAGCAGCAGCAGCAGCAGCATATTCCTGTCGGCTTTAGGGAAGTTTCCAGCTACTAAAGGCCAATAGAATAGATTTACGACAGGTACATGAATTCAGCGTGAATATGTCGAGTGGGTGACCAATCAACTGGGGGTAGGTCTTCTTCCTATCGCATTTACGATACTCAGAGGGCGCGAAGCGCGGTAGAGCCATCCACTTGAAGTCTCAATTGGCCCAGGGTGACATCTGTGCTATGAGAGAACTATGTGATGATGAGATTGTTATTGATTGGAGAGAATAAGGCAGGAGAAAAAGAAAAAAAAAAGTAGAGGGAACAAAACGAAACGACGTCAACGAGTGTACCGGTCGTGTTGTAACCCGCAGATTGAACAGGAAACCTGTTTGTTACGACGTCGTTGAGTTGTCTTCTAGGAGTTGGAATGTGTTAATTGTTCGCCGTCACATCGAGGAGCAATTCGATGATGTCGTATGAGCCTGTTCATTCACGCAGTATTCATGTGCAGCTACATTTTGACAGATGAGCTCGCTTCACAAACGCGGTTATCATCACTCGATCGGCTCACACACCGTCGTCGTGGAGAGAACTGAAAACCGTCACTGCTGAAGTGACGAACTTCATTTGACCCGAACACGAACATCAGCATAACGGCATTTGTTTCCTAGTAGTTTTTGCCTAGACGAGTGTCATAATATTATGTGGCGTTGAAGACTCGTCGATGTCGATCATCTATTCGCAATATCGAATGTCATTGGAATATCGCCTAAAGACGCAGAATAACGTCAAAAGGGCATTGGGCTGGTTGTGTTCAATTCGATACAGTTCTTCACAAGGATTGCCTTTGTCATTGTCCTAGCGCTGATGCTGGTTGCTTTGCTCTACAGTGATCTGGGCTACATAATAAACTAACTGTTTAGAAATATATATTTTTTATTGTATATATGTGCATGTGTGTGTCTATGTGGTGTATGTGTGTCTATGGGTGTGTGTCTCTATGTGTGTGTCTGTGTCTGTGTGTGTCTATGTGTGTGTCTGTGTCTGTGTGTGTCTGTCTGTGTGTGTTTGTGTGTGTATTTTGGTCGAACGAGCTGCTAGGCACGAAAATGCCAGGTATGCTATCACAAAAAGATTTTTCTCACTTCGACTCGGCCGAAAAACGGGCACACAGCCACTAAGAGAGATCGGCACCCCGACACAGATATCGCGGCAGGAATCGCTTCGTCAGGGGCGACTGCGCACCAACCGACAGCCAGCAAACAGGGCCGAAACACTCTGCCGACTCAATTAAGTAACAACGATTGCTTTTGTAACTGACGCAACCTGTCCGCCATCTTCTTGGTTCAGAGCGCGCCCGAGTGCAAGGCGGCCATTTCGATGATATCCAAACTACACGAGAGGCGACTCGCTGTATTCGCTTAATTGTCAAACGTGAGGAAGAAACACAGCCTAAAAACAAAATGGCAGGGCACATTATTAGTTTAGCTCTAGTCAACAGACCATGGGCCTTTTCAGTGAGCACGACTAAAACCCCCGCTTCAAGCATCGTCGTCCCGTGTGTTGCACTCCAGGGCCGCCCCGACACTAAGAGATGTTTCTACCACAAGCTAGGGTGATTGGAGTGCACGCCAGACATGACGCGCGTACCCTTTGGCGTTCGGTTAAAGCTTAGCTATGCTGTTGAAGATGAAACATAAAGTTCACCAGGTAAGGCGATCTAATCGAACCTGACGGCTCAATTCATCTCAGTGCGTACGTACGTACCTGCGCGCTCGTACACAGTTACATGTATGTAAAAACACAATTGTTTTGTTTACGCTCTGTCATCACGTCGAGACCGGCGCGTCCCCTCGAGCATCGACGAGCTGAAAGCAGCGCACCAAAAGGGTATTCTCAAGAGCCCCATAAACCCAGCCAGAACCGCAATCTGTGTTTTTGTATACAGCTGACATTCGATCTCGGGGCGGGCTCAACTCTAGGGGCCAGGACACCTGCGATGCTCGTTCAATTTCACCGTCGTGAAGGAGCTGCGCCACCCACGAGCGCCGTAGATCGCCATGGAGATGGGGGCGAGTTAAAGGACCATCGAATGGCCTGCGTCGACAGACAGCCAGCCAGCCAGCCATCCCCCCGCGGCGAAGAGGCCAGCCTGCGCTATTTCTGCTACTGTTCCTCTGGTGCCAGCTTGTGATCATGGCTGCTCAAACATTCAGAGCTATGAAAACGCTGCCATTGAATAAAGCAGAGTTGAAAATCTCGCCCAGGGGGTCCACAAACGGCACCTGAGAGCTCGTATAGCTCGCCTGCGATTGTCTCGGCCGGGGCAGGACGGGTCACAACGAGGGCTTCGGTGAATGCCCCATCTAGTTTAGTTTCTGCACTAGAAGGAGAGGCTAAGTTTCGCACAAAGCCGTCGTCCGGCCGAGGAACCAGGCGATATTTTCGAGGAGATCTCCCGTCAGAGCTAAGAGCAAACCTAACAACCAGGTGGATTTGAGAGACCGTTCTGTTTCCTGCTGTGGCTATTGTTCACATTACAGAATGCGCTTGTTTCGCTTTTATTTTCAGCACAATGAGAAGCTCTTCATCCAAATGGTCGCTTCATATTATTATGTCACGCCTGCGAACCGGCCGCGTGTGCTCAGGCCGAGCATTCGACTACATCGTACGAGGTCACCGTACAGCGCTGGGAGGAAACCCAACACTCTAGTTCCCGTTATCTGGCCACGTTTTGCCCTTCACTGTCTGTACAGGGAAAATTCGCTGTGTTTTCACGGCGTACGTGGCGACTTCACCCGACAAGATGCGATGAGTAGTCAGTAGGCCATGACAGTTCAACGCTCACATGCCGGCGTGGTTCTTGTCGGTCGGGCTCGTAATGATCTTACGGGCGAATGCCTCTCTGTGATGGATGACTTTTGCTCAAGTCTGTCACCAGATCGTTTCGCGATTGGCAGACCCACCGGAAGGTCTCTATGCATGTCAGTGACGCTTGGCGTATTTTACCCTCTAGCCGTCGCAATGGCCATGGGGCAGAGCTGTGTGGTTTACTTTGCCAGGCAAAGTCTCGCCGCGTACAATCGCTCGTTGCGCTGGCTGTTGTTGATTATGCTTAACATCCTTTTTCTCCGAGTCCGTCTACATAGGTCGATTTTCTCATTCCTTCTCGATATCCATCTGTACATATACACACACACATATATGTGTATATATATATATAAACGTACGATGTCGCGTATGAGTGCGAGTGGAGCGCGCTATTGGCTCGCCCGAGCAGCGCATAGAGGTACGGCTGCAGCCTATCTGCAACGTGTCTGTCTGTTTTCCGAGAAATCGACAGAACAAACCCACGAACGAGGTTGCAACGATCGGTCGGCCGATGCCTGGTCGAGTCAGGCGAGAATCTGTAACAAAGCAGCTGAAACTGGCGTACACTGTCCGGCTGGACGAGGTGCGCAAAGCGATGCTGTGCCAGACACTGACGGCCGCCAACCAGACCCCCGAAATACTCATCGAGCTTCAGGCTATCCCCCCACGAGAGAACCCCCCGAGTCGTAACATACCTCATTCGGAGATCTTCTCAGCACTCCGGCGTCACCGACATTCATGCGAAAGTCGGGCGACAATGGGAAACTAAGGTCTAACGATCGAGCCAATTGGCCTACAAGTTCAGAGGTGTAGAAAACGAAAGCCTTGAGCCGTTCGTTCGAACATTATCGGACGGAATTCATTGCCTGGGATTGAGTGACGACCAAATTGAACGTCTTTAGCCCGAGCCCAACATTGGACGAAAGAAAACCGAGACCCATTCCCATCGCGCGCCAGACAGCTTTCGATGTCATGTCCGTTTTACGTTTGCCTCCTTCGTATTCTGACGAGAAGATGGCCTGCGTGTGTACCATCGCAGGCCATCTTCACAAGCACGCGCGCACGCGCACACAACAAACGCGCATTCAATGTGCTACCTATGAGCGAGCGTCAAATAAACGCATCTCTATATCACAGGACGCTATGGCTGTTCGTTCGCCTCATATCTAGACCAAATACGTTGACATGTTCGCATCGTTTACCGTGATTCGAACAACGACGAAGAACGAGAAAGAAGGCCAACCCGCGCCTTCCCGCGCCGCTCAAGATCGCATACACACACGGGACATTCTATGTCGCCTGATTTACGCTGTGGCGCGCGGGCGGGCGGCTGTGTGAATGCGTTTGCCCGATGCGTTGCCCAGGCGGCTCTCCAGCCGGTCGGACGGCCCCAGCCATTGCCCCGCCCGGTCTCTGCTTTCCGGCGGTCCGACCGGTTCGACAGTAGAATTCAACAATTACCCCCTGCCGATCGACACATGTCGAGGGC
>MNPL01024052.1:4372-20788 GCA_002081605.1 Tropilaelaps mercedesae
ATTTAATTAAAACAAGTAAAAAGTAACAAAAAATCTTTCGTCGTTAGTTTGGTATTCGCCGCAAGATTAATTAAGGGCGAACGCTGCTCTGTGTATAAAAGACTCACAGGTGGCGCAAACCGATGCGTCTATGATAAATCGGATAAGATAATGTGTTTAGCCATACATGAGTGAACTACGCTAACTAAATTTATCATCTCGTTTCGTTCTATGCTTATTGTTCAAGCGAAGTCGGTTTTGTAAAGGCTCTTGGCTTGAAAATCCGCGACGATGACCTCGTCGAATATTTGACATTCAAAGAATTAAACCATTGCGTTTTGTTTTTATAGAGTTAGAAGCGTGTGGCTACATGTGTGCTACTATAAAATATCTGAAAGACGGTTCGTTAAGCTGTTGCAGTAAGCTGACAACTGGGTTACCATCAGACTACACCTGGAGATCTACCATGCCTAATAAAACGAGCCGTCGCAACAACAAATCGTTCACCTCTTTCCTTGGTCATCTGCATCCATCGCATTACCATTTTAAGAATCGACATTTCGACCTTTACTGATTATAACAAGTCTACATTAATTAGCCAACTATACATTCGATAGTTTGTCATATTAATCTGAAGACTGAACGCCAACAGGGGAAAAGCAAGATAGACATACGAAGAAAAATATGCGCAGAACATCCGAACAAATTGCCTGTTTTTACTACAATTCGGTTCAACATCTTCTAAGATCCATCAATGTATTGTAATTTTTACTGTTACTTTGTAATGTTGATCACCAATACACTCGCATGCGCAGCTCTTAGCTAAAATACGCTCTTCCATGTATAAAGTGACGAATCACCGCCATTAAATGTCGAAATGTCAAAAAACAAAAGCCGATTTCGGTTAAATCGATGGTATTCCAAGTACCGGAGCCAGTTGGACAAGTTTGTGCTAATAGCAAGTTTCTAAATTTCGTTAGAATTATACAATTTTTCACCGTTTGCCGGGTTCAGTTCCGCGATTCAGTTCAGTCGGCGTTTTCACGGCGAATCACAACTTTGAACGATTTTTAGCAGCAAACTGCAGCAGCATTTTGATCTCAAGGTCTAACATTCAGAGACGACGCTTTAGTTTACCGGCGAAAATCAACAAGCGAACCTATGCGCAAATGCTGGATAAATGAAGCGAATCTTGTAAGCTATTTTTTTCCTGCAGGCAAGCCTATTTCTTCCCAATACAGCCAGCCTGAACGGAAAAAAGTACCCCTATCGAATACAATACAGCCCCTTTACCAGAAGCCAGAACTCAAAGTGAATGCGTGTCGATGTATAATAACCTGGAGTCGAAGCTGATCTGCAACGAATTAAAGTTCTGAGTTCTGAGTTCTCTGTACGAGCAATCAAAGAATTGTACACCAGCTTTACAACTTGGTGTACGGCACGCATTTTATAGTCGTCTTCGGTGGCAGAAACAACAGCTCGCATGGACACAGAAAGAGGCCAACATAAACGACGCTATGGCACTTTCTCTTTTAGAGGACCCTTTTTTATGCTAGTGAAATTACGTGGAAATGTTTTACGTATTTCATTCACCTCGGTGGTCCAGTAACTTATTAATTCCGGCATTGTAGCACCTCTGATACTCCAACCCACGTCAGGTGCCCTAACCAAAACCGACCACAGAGTGAATATAATGCTTTTAGATATCTCACCATCAGCAGCAAAAACCCCGTATAAGCCTTTAGCCTTTCCGTATGGGCCGCAGATTAAGACGCCAGCTCGCTCAGATATATAATTAAGATTATTAAATTTTTTTCTATTATCTCTAAGTCGAAATCGTATCTGCATTGCGTCGCTGAACATCAGCCATCTACACAACGCACCGAGGGGTGGGGTTGTCACTCTACGAAGCTCAATCAAGAGGCGGATCTTCCAGCATCGCAATTTTCCTATCCAGTAGAAAACTATTTTTGTTCCATTATCTCCTTGCCCTGGCCGGGGGGTTCAGCGTAAGTAGTTTCTTGCCGATAGTCTGTCCATTATACAAATGGGCGTGAACAAAAAGAAATGTGCCATTTTTCACCAGTGGACCGGGGAGTTGTGCCGAAGAGCAAGCTCGTTTTCAGCAGCCGACCCCGACGCCAACGCTTATCTACCTTGCTCATTTCCTTCATGATCTCCCCGCGACACACAGGGATCTATTTAATCATTTATTACATCTGGTCTTGTCGTTAATGTTGTGGTTGTTATTTGCTTGCGCTTTTGTGCGTCGCGGCCTTGCTTTCGTCGCTGTTTTTCGCTAGAAATCTCCAAAAAGATTTCTTCACCCCTCTGACTCCGCGTTCCTCCTTCAGCTGCTGGAATCTTTCCATTTGCGTCGACAAGACTAGAAAAGTCTCTCCGATGGCAAAATGTATTTAGCAACAGCTAACTCGACGGAGTCATGGAAATTCACACTAATACATACCGCCAATATCATCAATAGTAGTTGCCCCACTGCTATACAGGGCAATAATCGTTTGTACGAACGAAGAAACTGTCGCAGTGCAGTCGTTACGACGTCCGTTAGTGCACGAGTCGAAGTATAGGGAATAGGAGAACAATATATATATATATATATATATATATATATATATAGTCACAAATCCCAGCCGGTTCATAAATTCCTCTAGCACAGGTCATATGATTTTTCGTCAATATAAATGCGTACAGATTGTGTCCTGGCTCTGCTCCCTCAGTCAGCACCGACAGCTGCAGCATACGCAGGTGCACCAGCAGACACCCCCTAGTGCCAACCCGACTGCAGAATAGAATCTACCATTTTTATGCTTGCGATCGACGCGTTTACGACAGAGCGTTTACGAGCTAAAAAAAAACCAACCCAGATGTTGGTGACAGAAGTGATGGGTACCATCGACAGAGATTTCACAATTGAGCATCATCATTATTATACGCCGTACGCCATCGTCGCGACCGCGACGGTGTAAAAGACGCTAACATTAATACGGCTACCCCGCGTAGTGCCAAGTGTACGACAGCCCCCGCGTCGTACACCCACCCGATGGGACGCGCTTCAAGCCTCCACCGTAACAACGCTACGTGCTAGCCCAGTTGTGTCCGTGTCGGGCCTGGCGTCCGTCACAGACTGGCCGACGCCAACACCGACGTAAAGGCCGTTCTAGGGCAGTCCTACAATTTTCTTTCGTACGTTTCTATGCTGACTAAGATAGTCAGTGACAGATAGAGAGGAAATATGAGACAGAAAAAAAAACGCGAGAGAGAACGCTAGAGAGAGAGTGGAACTACAACGTAGCTAGCACATAGACAGGGCTGGGCTTGAGTCGCGATTCAGTTCGACTTCGACTCATAATTAAGAAATGCAGCCAACCAAGGCAATACACATCAATCACACGGTACAATGAGTAGTTGAACGAAGCAAAGATATCGATCAGGGCTGAGTGGTCCGGCATAGTTTTGGACCAACCCAGAAAATCAACACTGCAGAAAAAAGGGGACAGCGCCAGGCTATGGGCGCAGATGAAAAACGAGTTTGCACGTGAAGACGGTAGGAGTACGGGGAGAAAACAGCTACAACCGACAAACAAATGCGAACCGGGTATTTCTTATAAAATTCAAGTCTCGGCTGTTGGTGGAACAGGTTGATATGAAGTGACAGCGTTGGCCGTATATCGAGCGCTAAATATATTCGATACGATAGTTGTAGCTTTGTCGCCACCAATGTCGCCGCCTGATATCGTCATCTGCAAACAGGGGTGGATCATGGCGGGGGAGGATATCAGGAAATATTCAAATATTCGTCTTCGCGTGATGGATGTGTGTTAGGCCGATGGTGGCGATCTGTGGCGATATCGAAAGAGAAAATGTTTAAGGAGACGACTCACCTCAAGCTCACCACAGAACCACTCAGGGGAAATGGCTAGCAAACAATTAACAAAGTAGGCTCCTTGCTCAGATCAATTGGTGACGAAGAAGAAGACTTAATGTACAGTGAACGCGATTGCACGCATAGAAAACATACACACGGCAGCGGTCTTCTATTTCTCTCCGAACGGATCTCTTCTGGAACCTGTGCGTTCCTTATTCCATGCAAATGGTTAGCCCGATGTTGCCAATATTCGTCTACTCTAATAACGATGATGTAATCCCAAGATGCACCAAGCACGCCGGCAGACTCACGCACGCGCACACGCGCACACACGCATACACATACGCGCGCACACGCACACACAACGTAAGCAGGGGGTGAATCTTCCTTTCCACAAGACACTAACGCACCTTCCTCGCACTGCTGGATCTCGACTCGTATCTCAAAATGTAGCAGAGCAAATATTCGTCCGGTTGCCGGGATCCTGTACGGAGTCAAACATCTGCGGGCTCTTCGAAAAATCAACGCCGTTGATTACGAGAAGAATCGCTAAGTGGACAGGTCCCCGCTGTTGCACTGGGTAGCCGTGAGTAGGCCTTCGAATAGGGTCCGAATGCGTTGTCTTGCCCTGCTCCTCGACCTACGGAGGAGCAGCGGTGACAGAATTCTTGGACTTGACGGCCTTCGCCGCTTTCGGTACGCAACTGACCTTGAATAATGCAAACACCACGTTAGCGCACCGTAACGCCGCGTAAAGATCACGCGCGACTAAACACGTCGACAATCACCGGCTAACCTCTTCGGCAAGCGTCGTCCGAGCTCGGAACTGCGTCTCGTACCGTTTCGAGCGAACCTAATTAGACAGAATTAGGCGTCTAATATGCGCTGTCAACCTGGGTCGAAACGTACGACGCGTGCATCCAGACGTATCGAGCGCTATCGTCAGCTTTGCGGCCGACTACTCGACTAACAAACTCAGAAGGCCGACAGCGACAGGCTGAGCATCGGCCGACGTTGAGTTCGACGATCAGACCTCACTGGATACGACATCTGATCACTGATCGCGCTGAGGGTTTGGACAGGGGACACATTCGCTAGACTGGACAACAGAACGACACAACAGGGACCCTCAACGACAATAACGAGACGAAGACAAGCACACTTCTCTCTTGTTCTTCGTCGTTCGGCCACCGCACGCAGCAGAAAATCGGCGACGTAGCCGACAGACTTGGCTGTAAAAAACGGCGGATCTCTGTGTCGTCGTCTTCGTCGTCGTCGGCGGCGGCGGCGGCGGCGCCCTGAGCAGTGTGCGCGTGTGTCTTCGTGTCGCGTTTTCAGTTGCCCTCTTCGGAGTTGGATCGACGGTTGGTCGGCGTTGTTGTTACCGCATTACCGATTGCACTCGACTGTCGTCGCGTGTTTGTCGGACTCGATGAACCGGGCACTGAACCAGCACGCGCCGTTGAAATCGATGTCCGTCCCCGCTGACGGGCGTCTGCCGGCGATTGCTGATATTTCGGCACGACGCCGACTCGTGTCTGAGTTTGACGGCCTGAAGCAGACAGACCGGTCCCCGTGAGCCTACGAGAAGAGGCCTGATCTTCCACCCGCCGTCTGTCTCGTCGGCCACAGTCGAACTGGTCGGTTCGTCTGCACCGGTGAGCTCCCCGGTTCTCTGCGCCAGCACAGATCCGAGCTAGTGACGCCAGTGACGAGCTCGCCAAGCTCTGCTGACGACGACAGAGCCAGGCCACGGGGGACGGTGAGAGTAGCGAAACTCTACAGCATTGGCTGACGGCGCGGTGAGTATCAACCTCGGCGAGCGGCTGCTACGCTGCTGTTGTCCGTTGCTGCTGTGTTGTTGGTGCTCTGCGATGACGGAGTCGCTGATCGTCGTTGTTTGGTGTTACGGCAGCGGCAACACGTCGACGCTCGCGACGCTGCAGTTCGATTGTTAGCTGGGTCCAGTGGTCGTCTGTTGGCTGGGAGAAAACCGGCGACCGCTGCTGTTGCTGCTGCTGCTGCTGCTGCTGGTGGCGAGGGAGGGAGGGAGGGGGTCAAGGCGGCTCGCCGACAGGGGGCGCTACCGTCGACGAGCTGGTGCAGCGCCAGCAGAAGCAACAGGCAAACGCGGCAAAAAGCGCCACCACCACCGCCGCCGCCGTCGTCGCCGCCTGCTGCTGCTGCTGCTGGTGATGAGCAGCGGGTGGGTCTCTTGCGCAGCAGCTAGTGGCTAAACGCAGTGTACAAATGTACGGTCCTAAGAGCCAGCCAGCAAAGAGAATATCACAGTTGCCGGGAGACAGCTGACCCTTTCCGGGCGATTGCTGCTGAAGTGCAAACGAACTGCGCACTCATAATTGGATCAGGTATTTCGGAGCAGGTATGAATGGGACGCCATCGGAGGAACGAACGAACAAACAAACGCAGAAGAAGCGATGAATGCGTTTGCAGATAGACACGATTGGTGGAGCAGTCAGGTGTTGATTTCGCCAGTCTACGGTTCGCGTGATAGACTCGATGATATCGAATGTCACAGTCGATTTGACAATTCTTCAACATCCAATGTATTGATAATGGCTGGTTGAATTGAAGCACACGAAACAAACAAATAAACGAGCGAAAAAGAGAAAGAGATGCCGAAAGTATCTTCCAATGTTCTACTGATGTAAAGTTCAATTCGTTAAAAATTACACAAGCGTCTGGAAAAACGTACATCAAGCTCTATCGAGATGAACAACTTGTAAAATGAATACGAGAAACACTATATTCAGACATCTGTAAAAACGCTTGTGGGTGATATTCTTCGCTTGTTCCTTTTTTGACATTCGGAAGTTAACGTGATTTAATTGTACCTAGAATATAATTTGCGTGTGTTAAAATTATCATTAACTTTAGCAAAACTTAGACGAAAACGCGTGCGACATATTTCCGTTATTTTTGTTTTTAAGCGACGGTCACATAAGGGGCAACGTGTGTAAAACTTTTCTTTAAACACGGAACCTTGTTGGGTTCGTACGCAAAGAATAAATTTACGATGTCCACCTTGAAACAAAAAAAATTGCAGAATATTATCCGCTCATTTATATTGTGATTTCGTGAACTGACCAGAAAATATTGATCGTATAACCTGTGAAAAAAGCTAGTCAGTTTTTATATAAACTACGTTGAAATGTTCCTGAATATATATCAGTCTAAAAAGTTTTCTGTTTTAACTACGTAAAAGTACGGCTGAATCATTTAAAAAGTTCCAAATTATCTATCTTCCCCTCCTTTGTCTGACCTCCATGGCCCGTAGAAAAATAATTACCAGTCAAGCCGCAGTTTTACTGCCGATTGTCTTTATAGTACCGCAAAACTTATGATTAAGTTACCACAAGGTAAGCGGCTACAATTAAAACTGTATGTCTACGCTGTCTGAACATTATTGCACTACAATAAGAAAGCTTTTTGTCAAGTGCGCGAGCAATTACCATCATCGTTGGTAACGAAGCCCCGTTTCACATCCCTGGCAATTTTTTCGACCCAGTGGCTGAGTTGAATGTCGCTGGACACAGCCTAACTTCGACTAAGTCACACCCAAACGTTTATGGAGCTGTCATACAGCATAGCTCACTTTGAAATTACCAGTTTAAAGCCGATCTGTCGAAACAAGAGACGAACCTAACCAGTCCCCCGACATGCAGCCACTACAAAGTCTAGCACTGAGCGAGCTTCGACGACGAAAAACCGCAGAATTCAACGGCAACGTTTCATTCGCATAGTCTAACAGCATGAGCGGCTCACGGTGCCCGTTTTCAAAGTAAACAACATCGCCAGCTTGTTAGACGCGTCATTTCGTCGTTGACTAGAATCAGTCAGCTTTCAAATTGAAGCGTACCAACCGTTCGAATATGTGTGACTGTGTCGTTGAGCGAAATCTCGTGGTCGACGGAGGCGGCACTGCGTCCACGAGCGTCAGGGGGAGGGGACGGAGAGAGGACGCGCAGGTAACGCTCGGTCTGGGTAGGCACCCGCAACGATGGCACCAACTCGTTCAGCGGTGTCGCGTCCCCACCAGCCACCGTCAACAGACACCGACTACGACAGTCACGATAAAATCGTGTCAGCGACAGCCGAACGGCTGAATCCCCTCCTCCATCGTTCGGCAATGGCGGCTCATACGGTAACCAAGCGAGACCGATTCCATTACACGGCTCAAAATGGTAGAACGCGTATGCAAATACACACAGGACGCATACGTCACCCCGACGCGTTCGTCAAACGGATGGCGACGAACGTGTGAAGATTCATAGACGCGCGCATGGTAGGTGGAGGGCATCTGTATACTTCACACGTTGCCTAAATTCCTGCGCTGCTTCTCGTAGCGAGTACGTAGGGAGGGTGTAACGAATGAGGAAACTTTGCCGGGGGTTACGTACGGCATTCACTCACAACAGCTGAACAATCAAGCACGAACACTAACTACGATGATTATTTGCTGTAGCGCGCATACGAGCTCGATGAATGCATCTAATAAACGCAAATAACATAATAATAATTTATATCCGGTGCAATGAATATTCGTTTTAATAGAACACTGTACGAGGTGACACAAGATCACCGAGGGGCGATTTTGTCGTCCTCCGGACGCATTTCTACGTTGTCAGGAGTGTATACGCTGGCAGGAACACTCAATACGACGCAAAGGATCGTGGTATTACAGCCAGACTATCGCAGTGTGAATACAACATCACGCCCTTACGTCGACGCTAACGGCGGCGGCGGCGACGTCGTCGTCGTCGTCGGATGAAAGATTGATGATAATATCGTCGTTTTCGTTAACCTTAACAGTAGTCAGATGATTAAATGTCGAGCTCGGTGGCTTGGTGCATTCGTACGCGCCTTGCGACTGGAGGAGACACGTAGGTGCACGGGTTCAATCCCCGCCGGTGCACATTTACATTTATATGGGGTCCGTATGCAAAAACTGCTACCGTGGACGTTAAATGTTGGCTGATGGTCAGCTCTTAAAAAGATAAAATAGACTGGAGGAGACACGTAGATGCACGGGTTCGATCCCCGCCGGTGCACATTTACATTTATATGGGGTCCGTCTTACGAAGTAATGCGCTGCTACCGTTGACGTTAAATGTTGGCTGATGGTCAGCTTTAAAAAATACTTTAGATGATTAAATCACCAGCGGACTTGCGCGACCGCGTCTTTAGAGCAAAGAGCCCGTTGACACTGCGTTTAACTCTACTACGGCCGCTGTAAAAGAGACCACCACAATCGATAGGAGAACAAACATATGTTTCGCAAAAATAACGAATCAGAACGAAATTACGAATTGCAGAGCTGCTACATTTGCTGAACTCGGTTAGGCTTCTCAGCAGCAACTCACGCGCAAGTGTCTCGGTTTGGCAAACTAGTTTCGACAAGGCTGCTTCTTTCTGTTTACTTCGTTTTGTGTTCTGACGGTCGTGTATGCCCGACGCGTATACCCGGCATACTTCCGAATAAATTATTTGAATTGACCATATTCTGAGTAGCCAGACAGGGTAGGTGGGTCGTGTTGTGTTTTCGATGCGCGTCGCATACACGAAAATAACCTCACTCAGACAAAGGCAGCATTCGTTGAATGCCACATCTGTTCGAAGGAGCTAGAGAAATATTTTAGTAGGTGAACTCTAACTGGGCTAAGTATATATAACTGGGCTGAGACGACTTGTAGGAATTTATTGACACGTTTTCTTTGGCTACAGCACCTTTGACATGAAGGACCAGCTCAAACAAAAAAAGCTTAAACAAGTATACGTAAACAAAACGGATTTAAGTGGCAATTTACCACAGCTTTTAAGTTTTGACATGCTTAAGCTACCGAGTACCAAAGATATCAGTTAACGTGCGTTAACGAACGCTAATGGACCCGTAAAGGAAGGCTTCTATATTTGAAGTGTCGTTTATAGCTGCCCGCTATGCGGTTGTTGTAACTAAGAGTGTACGTCTTCGAACGTATTCCCTTCCCCTGAGGGTGAAAGCGCACTCTTTCGTAGCTTGAAATACTCGTTATCTTCGTTTGACATGCACACACAGATGATATGCTTATCAGTCAGAGACGATTTTTAAGCGTGTTATTTGCACGATAGCATAGAACAGCTTATCTAATTTTTTTTATCACACACAGCTGAGCCAATTAGAATAGATGGGACCGTTTTTGCCCATTAGCTGTACAACACTTCTGGCTCATGTTGTCTCGAGAGGGGCGTGAGCAGTGCGTACATTTGTTACAGCTAGAATATCTGTTTTAACCAACCGCAACTGCGTTCAGTGGAAGCGTCAAACATACACTTTTCTCCTTCTCGCATTGTATACGTAATAGGATTATTAGACATCTGATAGTAAAAGAACCTATAGTAACAAAATGGTATGTAGTGATAATGATGGTGGTGGTCATAGTAGTAATTACAGCAACGATAATAACAACAATAGTAACAATAACGAATGCTTCCATTTCACTGAAAGATGTACTCTATTGTAGCAATACGACGAAGGAAAACGCCGACCACGCCAACAAGAATACATACCCGTACTATAAATTACAGTATCTTTGCGGCATGATGATTATAAACAGTGTCCGTTACAGAGAGAACGAGATACGGTTCATATGCTATGTGAGAGAAGATCGTTTTCGACGGCACGTAAACGTTGTGTGGTGCATGGGAACGGCGTTAATCGCACGTTAACAGTTAAGTCGCTTGTGTAGGGCCAACGAAATACATACAGACATATGCATGCTGTTGCCCGTTTATGGGTTGGCTCGTCAAACGTTAAATGTTGGCTGATGGTCAGCTCTAAAAGTATAAATAGATGGTTTAGGGTAAATGAAATCGTCGTGATACCGCATTGATTTACACGTACTATTGTTTTTGTGAATTAAGAACAAGACTGAGCGAAGTACATGTGCGATATATATACATATGTCTATATATTTATATATAAATCTCGTAAGTAACCTCAGTCTACATATGGCCTACGAGATATTAAACGGGGAGCACACCTCGCATGTTTCGCGCTACATGCAGTGTGAAGAATTCAGTAGACGAAAGCCGTATAATTATAGTACTCCGCGTGACTATATGCTGCAGTGATAGCGATGAACGGGTCAGACATCAAGATGGAAATCTGGCTTGCCTTTGTTTTCGAGTGGTTAGAGCGACGTTTTCAAATTAGACATGCTGAACTCGACGGCGGCCAATATGGCTACTCACTTTGGGACGCGATGCTCCTAAGATGGTTTTGGCTTGTGGTGAGATTAATATGATTGTTTCTTGCGATGTTCTCCTCGCTTATTGTCCGCTCTAGTCGACGCGCGCTACCTCTCGCTTTGTACGTCGCTCTGCCATCTGAAAACAGTAAAAACGAGATCGTTTTGCTCGTAGAATGAACACTCTATATAGGCTTCCTTTGAACTTGATACATCAGATGTTTTTTGTGTCTATGCTTACTCGTATAAACCACATTTCGGCCATTAAATGGCTGGCGAGAAGGCGGAATCTATAACTGTTCATCGTAGCGATTTCAAAGTAAACAATGATTTAACTACTGTACTTTAACAGCGCTAACCGAACGCCAAATTCTCGCACAGCACGTGTTTGTGAATATACAGTGTCACAATGAGAATTCTTATTCGCCCAGTGATATTAAAAACAGGAAGAACGATGAATTTAACATTTAACGACAAAAGCATGGACTTCGGTATCCGCCTATGGTTAGGGTGGTAAAGATAATATGATTTGAATTGGGAATAAGCTGGATGTGTATAACAGATAAACATGTTTTGATACAATGCAAGGATGGTACTTGTACTTGTCTAATTGTCGTTTATACGTTTGCTTCTAATCTTCGTATTATATTCGACGCGATTTTATTCTCGGTCAGGAAATTTAATTGCTAGTAGAAAATTTGAAATATAGAATTTAGTTATTTTGTACTCTAGAGGTTTGACCTCATATTTTGGAGAACACGGAAAATAAGTTCACAAAGTTACTGATTTTTCTAGGTGTACAGGTAGGGTTTAAGCATAACAATGGGAACAAAGCAACAGCACAACGTAATATTAAGTTTCAACACCCGTGCGAGCGCGTTTGATATAAAGGTTTCATATACTCTATTAAATAATAATAGTAATTCAACTAACTTCTTCCACGTATGTCAGAACTGGTTTCAGAAAAGTAGTATATTTGGATTGCTTGATGTGCCAAACGGGAAAGTCTATCGTCACTTTTTTAAAAAGAGTTCGATTATACTATCGGTTCTAGCACAATATTAACATTTCAATGCAATATGCGCCATATAGACTTGTTTCACACCGATAAACAATCTGAGAATATTATGTTTCAAATAACCTATTCAGTCTTAATACGATCAAGCGAATTTACATGACGTAACAATAATTGACGAAAATGTTAGAATCTCCTTCTGCCATCTTATGAAACAGTATTGTGGATCAGCATTGACCTTTTAAGTGACGATAAAAACAGTGTTGAAGTAACATTGTTGAAGTGAGTGTAACTAGAGTTGTCGATATAGGTCGGAGGCTAAGCATAATCCTACTGCTAGAAAGGGCCATAACAGCCAATTACGTCTATTCCAGGAAATAGACGTCAGAAGGTACGGTTTCTTAATTTGATCACCAAAAACGATCATGTGTCCCGACAGGCAAGGTTTACTAAAATTCCTAAAAAAATTTTTAATTAGGTTGACTATGTGCCATTCAAATTTATATTTTTGCGATTTTCGTAGCTATTACGCAATTAAACAGGAGGTTGCCCTAATACGAAAAATAGTCGCAAGGCCTTTAGTCGTTCAAATCGAAACATTTGTACACGTATCTGCGGACAGCGTGTTGCCTGATCAAATGTGATAATTTCGTTGCAAAATTACGCCGCTTGCAAGCTCCGTTCTTTTTGACGCTCCTTTGCGATACACAAGAGGCACGTTAGTTACAGCTAAACGCTAGCGACAAAAGGAAAGGGCCGAAAAAATGAATAATTATACAATCAGAAATTCAAGCCCCTGCCGAGAGAGTCGTGGTAGTACTTTGAGTCGCATGTTTGTTTTCCCTGGATAGTAGAATTCTATCTACTGGTACATCTATGGAAAACATGCCTATGGAGCACTAAAAAACTACTAAATTTCGCTTTTAACGGCCAATTAAATTATGATCCGAATCTCTTGTTTGAATTTGAAATTGTAAATTAATTAGTTGCGATTTTGTCTGAATGCACACACTTTTAAAAAAATTGTAGAAATATTTAAAAAAAAAAGCAACATTTGAAACGAACTAACTTCAATATAAGATAGAAGGAAAATGAATAAGCATACATCTCAAAAAAATTAAGCAAACTTTACAATGAGATGGACATGATCGAGGGCAGACAGTGTTGCTTCGTACTGGTATTTTATTAAATGATGAGCTGGAAATAAAAAGTAAGCTTCAACACGCATGAACGACAGCTTTGTAACACTTACGCTAGAGTAAAGTACTTGATAATATTGGCGCTCAATGCACATAGCCATCAGACAAGCAGCATCAGACAAGAACAGCATGCGGGTTGTCACTTCAATATTGTATTGTACTGTACTGCTGTACGGTTTCTGTGTAGTATAGAAACATCTATGATTCAGGGGGAAGGGATAGGGAGAGTCTATTCAGTTGTATGGTATATATAACGAACAAGGATATTAGCGCACGTTTAAGGCTTTCTTAGGCACCTTTTGGCTGTTGAGTCCAAATTATCCCAGAGGGTTCTTTCTTGGCACGGTCGGCTTTCAGCCTGTTTTCGGCGGATAAGGAAACTCTTCCTTTGGAGGTGGCTTGGACGGAGTTTCTGCCACCTGTCCCTCCGTTGCCTGTTACTAAAGACGCAAAGAACTTCATCGTAGCTGTGGCACAGCCAAACGTCGCCATTGCTACTATTGGTTGGTTTTGACGTAAATTCGCTGTTTTAACAGATTAGGTTCCGGCTTAAAATGTGTACTTTAAATCGGGCATTGTTCTAATCGTCTATTTGTGCATATGAAAGGTTTGAGAGAATGTATATATATATATATAAATATATATATATACTATATCAGCTACGTGCGATTCCTGACACGACATGGAGTACTTCTGTAAGTTCATACACGTCACATCTTTCAAGCACATGTAATATATAGCCAATATGAACACAAGCAATCATATCCTCAGGTATTTGCGTATTAATCCAGGTTCATTGACTGTATTATTTGCATTAGTCAAGATCCATTTATGAGAACATAGACACCAAGAAGTCACCAAACGCGTAAACATCTGACACTATAATGAAATCCACGAATGTGTAAGAATCAATTAACATCGATTTTAATCCAAATAATGCAACTCGAGTGAATTCCAGGGCAGATTCATCCAGATGATATGGTTGACCAACAACCATTTTACTAACAAGATGCAACGCCGCATACGGGTTGGATCGAGAATGTCACATATATCGACAGTGCGATTAAATCGGTCGTCTAAAGCGCATTCTCTTAAATCCAGAGGAAGTGCTATGTCCTGTACCACCGCTCGGTGTCACAAGAGCCATGAGGTTGCTCCTTGAAGTCTTATGGGGTCTTCGACTGCGTTCGACGGTAACTAACTACGGTAGACGTTCCGCGTGCCGGCGCCAACGGTGTCGGCGCGCAGACTACGCGGAGCTCTGGCACCGTTGTCCAGCTTCACTCGGATCGGTGATTGCTGTTAATGGCTCAGGGTGTTCGCGACACACGGTTGATGTTATGATGTTTCGTATGGCCCCTGGTGCAGCACCCGTCATCACCGCCACGACCACTCGCCAAATAGTCGCGCATCGACGGCGGGCGTACCCCTGTCGCGTGTCGGCCGTGGCAAGAGGCTACAGGCTACGACCTACAGCCGCAGCCGAACGGTGGCTGGGGATATCTACCAGCTGTGGTTGGTGGTGGGTCATAAAGGCACCAGAGCCCGGTGGCGCTTTTCAATAGTGCCTAGGGGCACCATTCCGGAGGAATATGATGGCCAAGCGCACGGCACAGCAGTAGTCACCAGCGCGCCGGGCGTTTGCGGTCTACACCACGCGCCAGGATGGTCGCGCTTGAGAAGACGGTTGACCCAGTACGACACGCACCCGCGTCGCATTGCCCGGTCCCATTTTGTTCTCGTTGACACTCTATAGCGCCGTCCGAGTTGGAGAAAACTGAGTGTCCAGCCGAACCCTGGCCAATCTTTGGCGTTTCGGGAAGTGCCCCGTACAGGTCCACGACTGAGCGATGGGCACAACCGAACTGCAGACCGCCGAGCGGCCGATCTTCAATTGCCTAGCTGAGACAGATTACAGGTTGTTGTTGTTGTTGCTGCTGTTCGAGCGTGCGGGTCTAGCTCACCGTGACCGCGGGGTTAACCTCGCCTGTTATTGTCCAAATTGAGCATGCCCTGATGGCGCCCACATTTTGTCGTCCGCTTCCAGGTCCAGCAATGGCAAACCTGTTTGACCAGCCGCGGTCCAGGCACAGCGCGAAAGCAAGATGGAGAGAGCCGACTTCTACCCTAAGACACTACACCGAACCATGTTAACTCATATGGCCACCCGTTCAGTGTATATAAGAACATCGCCTGGCAAGTTTGTTCAAGAACGAATCAAGCGGTAGCTTAACACACCCGGCCATCGAGCTCCGAACCTCTTGGGCGCTAGGTTGCTTCCGGTTACAGCTAACCGTTAAAATAACAAACGGCATATTATTCGGTTATAGAGGCCTTTAATAACGAGGCCTATCGAAACAATAACAACAACATCTCCGTACTGAAGCTGTGGATTGATCAGCGACCACTGCTGATGATGGTTATTTCCTGGTATTTATAGAGAGAAGTAGCTATAGACAATTCGTCTTTACAAAAAGCGGTTTTAAAGTAAAATGCTAATAATAGTACCATACAGTTGATCGCAAGCGAGCTATCGTAAGCCCGCAGGTCAAAGCAATATATGCATATACAGATAGACAAGCAGCGGCAACGCTTTTAACTGTAAGTGCGCCGAAAAACGTGGATTCTACTCGCGCGATAGACTTCGTGTGGGAAGCGCTGATCTCGTAAAAGGGCTGCTCGCTACTGATCGAAAGGTCAGTGTTTTCCCAGGCAAAGTCGATCACGAAAGCTGCTACCAGCTCATTATTTCGCTGATTTACTAACCGACTGCAAGCGACGTGTTCAGAGACAAATTGTCTTCGAAGACATGCACAAACCGACAGCTAAAATTGTCTCGTAATCCATCCATTCACCTGAATGATGTGTTGAATAACCCAGACTTAGACAGTCTTCGGAAATAGCACAAAACATGTCCCACTGTTCTGTCGACGCGCTGTGTACGACCCAGCCTCGTCACAGCTTTGTTCGCGTTCATCATTAACTTGAAATGTCTTTTTAGTTTCTTGTTGAAAAATCACAATAGTGGAGACCGTAAAGGCGACAATTGAATTATTACTATACCATATATATATATATATATATATATCT
>MNPL01024091.1:152-12790 GCA_002081605.1 Tropilaelaps mercedesae
CTATTCCTTTGTTTGCTTTGTAGATACAAACGACACGCTGGCAAGGCGGCAGCTTTGTGCCGCAGCGGACCAGCAGTACTATTGAGTCCGCTTGCAGTTTTGCCAGGTTCTCTCGCTTCACAAATGAATGTGCGTATTGGTTTTATGATAAAGCATGTGATGATGTCGGAATGCAGACTGCGCACTATGATGCCTGCTGATGGAATATCAACTCACCTTCCGATCCTGTGGTTTTGATGTATTTACGTCCTTGCCGTTGATGTTCTACAAGGATGTGATGCCAGAGACAGGAACAACCGCACGAAAAAAAATTAGAACACTTTTGCGTTTTCATTAAGCCTTGTGATTTTACGACAGGGGAACAGTCAGTTAATTAAACTAACTTTGTTCACCTTCGTAAAGAAAAAAAAGCAAATCCATTTTATCCTTTTTTTTTTCATAGCCACCTGCACCTATGATGCCGTGATGACTGAACACCATATAACGGTTTTTGATGACCGAATCGACGCGAGCTACAGCATATCCTAGAGTCGTATCTATCCAACGAAAAGTCTTGTAAAATAAAAGCTTTGGTAGACTTTCCCAGGAGCAAGACGCGGAAACTAAACCTTATAGTGTATCTCATTCTATTTATGACACAATACATATGTATATTATGTAAGTGTATGTTTTGTTCTTGCTAAAATTGCTGAAATTTCTGCAGTGAAAACATTCCTAGACATGAAAAAATTAAAGCGGGTGCAATATTTTGTCGAAACCCTCGTTTCGTTACACGATTTAAAGCTTTCGCGATTTTCGCTGGCTGTGCGTGCATGTTGATTTCGGCTTCGGAAGAAGTGGCTCACAAAATGCACAAGAACTTTGATCAGAATTACAAGAGAACAAAACCACGCGTCGGTCACTACTGACGGTGCAAGCTATTTGGAGAAAGGAACGAGTAACGACTTCTGTCAAACGTAGGAATTGATTTGGCATACTGGAGCACGTTTATTCTATCTATGTTTATCATTGATAAATTTTTCGTTTTAGTTCTAAATACATATTGGTGATACCGATGCGTATTTTTGAGTCAGCATCGCTTTACTAAGATTATATTAAACCAAGCGAAAGCCATTATACTATTAACAGAGTAAACCTCTTTCGTCCAAATATACCGATATCAAATTTGCACATTGTAAAAGGAAAGGGTTGTTTCCGCGTTGGGTTAATCCTCATGATTAAATTACCAAAGCTGGTCTCTCTACATGCTAATAAAGAAAACTATATGTTGATCAATACGTTGAAAAATTACAAAAACTGTATAACAGTTTTGTGTTGTCAAAATAGCAGGTCTCTAGAGCTATGTACACCCCGTGCTTGAACGTTGTAGATCAGTCACCTCACAACTGCTAACTAGAAGATATACATGAAAAAACGTAGTATGATTTCTCATAGAATAAAGCTGATACGCACAAAGGCAGAATGACGTAAATACCACCCTATATATAACTGGCCTTCGAACTGAAGAGCACAAGTATTATGTTTATTACAGCACCCCTTTTTCACACTTCTTCTTTTCTTTCACACTTCTTTCTTCTTCTTCTTTTCTCGTTTATTAGTTTCAAAACTAAAGAATATCAAATTTTCAACCGTTTCCCAGTCTAAATGTCTGCAGAAATGCAGTTGCTTTGATGTCCTCGACGAAAAATTAAACATTTCGAGTTCCAACATTACGAATCGATTTTTTAAAATATTTTTAATAAAAGCGCATTTTAATGAATATTTCCCTTTCGATTGGCTTGCCTCTAGTATGTGCCGTTTCTGAGTTCTTCATTAGACAGAAAAAAGCACGATTATAGTCGCGTAGAACAACCATATTCGTTAGTTCTTTGCGCGCGTAATCCCAACACTCATTCTGAGTCAATTTAATGATCTAAGTACTAGAACCATTGTTGAGGTGGCACTGTGTGTGAACCTTATTATAATGAGTCGTCGTGGTTACGTTAATGTGATGCTGGCTGGCACCGGTGGTATTGGAAATGCCCTTCTCTGGTGAAGGTACCGGACCAGGGACCACCGAATCGCGCTCCGGGTTATACTGAAACAACAACACAATGTCAAGAATAAATACATAAACCCCTCAAAAATATGTGAGATGCATATTCCACAGAAAGCCAAGGGAAAGTCTCTCGTTTTTGCACAGTAAGCAACGCGTGAAAGCCGGAGACCGCTACGGCAAGCGGCGAAGACAATATTAGTATTGAAATCTTTATTGGTTTTCATTAACGTCGTTGCTTCTGCTATTGCAGCATTCTTTGAACTTGTCTTCACAAGTTCCGAATTAATCGACTTCATTAAAGGTTTTATAGCTAGAGGCGATTCCACCCATTCACTAAGCATTCGATACTACGTGGATAAACCTACGAATAATTTTTTCGAATATTTTTGAATATATTTTTTGAATATTTTTTTCTTGTTTTATTTTCTTGTTTATTTCGCAGCGGAGGCGTCGATTACCCAAAGCAATACCGTTCTATGCTCTGCGTGCACAATACTTAATCTTATGTACAATACTTAAGCTCTAATGTTGATTCTGTAATATTGGCATTTCCTGGCTTAAGGCTACGACGCTGATGACTCTTGTGCCCCTAACAACGGCTACAGGTATCCAGCTTAAAAGTGTACGTGCCCGTAGAAATTTCTAGTTGTTATACTTACAAGAAGAACCATACAGTGAATACCACTGGACGCGAGTTAACGCAAATCCTTCTAGATAGGTAGAAGAAGTGGCATGTATAACAAACGGGAGCAAATTCCGGGAGAGATTGATTGCGGTCAATTGTCGCGTGTTTAGCGAAGGAGACTACAGGGCTTAGTTACTGCGCGGCCTGAGTCAACGACTCGACCACACGGTAAGTACTACTGATGTTCCTTCCTGCACTATCTCGTTCCTGCTTGGTGAAAGAAATTAGAGGGATAATGGAGGGTAATCCGTTGAGGTGTTGTTGTTTAGTAGTATGGCTTTATTCGCACACCCAGCAGCGCGTTTCCGAGAATACTATGCCGTGGAGTCCCCTGTGCTCTTGTGCAAAGTAGCCGTACTTACAAATACGTAGCGTCTCCAAACCCTGAAGACAATGGGGGTAGGTTTTGTAAGCAAAGGGTTTACACCCTTTAGCCAGTTGTCTGGCATTCTTATGTATTACCACAACTCGGTAATAAAGCCACTCAGCGCCAATCCTTCAACCTTCTTTCAGTCTATTTCCTACGAACGAAAAGTCATGTAATCCCTCCTTGCTACCGGTTAGTCTCTCCGCTCCAGCTTTCGGGACGGTCACAAGCGGGGTATTTACTAACAGCTAGACCACTGATGGTAGCATTGCACAGTTGATCCCCAGCCGACACTCGTCTCAGCTTCGGTCGAAGCTATGCGGTAGTCCGGTGGAGGCTGTTCATGGTAACGGGATGGGAAGTTTGGCACGCCAGGCGTGACAAAAAGCTAATTAATGCAGTATTTGCGGGAACACACTTAAATTGTACATCTCTTGAGTTTGGCCTCATCTGGTTTCATTGAGACGGGTGCTTACTTTCGTTCAAGCTAGATATCGAAAGGAGTGACCGGATGGCTCGTAGATTGAGAGTCTACACAGCTGAAGAGTTTACTTGACCGCGCAGTCAGACGCGCTTGCCATTGCATCAGCCGGCATGTAGGCGTGCGTACTTGGTGTGCTGAACCTTATTTCTTGCGCATGGTATATAAACAAGGGAAGTCTTTTCCGTCCCACAAGTATCCGGCCACCTGACAGATAACAGGACATAGAGCGGTGAATGATGAGAAATCGAGAAGGGTCTAGAGTGCAAGTCGCAGGCTTCAACAAAAATCTCTATCTCTTCTTCCCTTCCTCCGATTAGGAAATCTGATCCCAAAACACCGTGAATGTAACCCATTCAACGGATTGATATGCTTGACGAAAACTCAGATGAGTAGAACAACTTGTTGCCACGAGAAAATCCACAAAACGCCAAATAAACATGAGTGATACATGCAGCAAGAAAGTTCGATTCCTCTGCTTTCGTTAAACGTATTCATCTCTAGCACTCCTGTACTTTTTTCGTCTTCTTTCTTCTGTATTCACGTGTCATATCTTCTTAGGTCCATCGCCTTTTACTTGCAGTATGCGAGGCCAATCGCCCGGGTACTCTGTCTTTCTCAGGAGTCCTTCTCTAGTCAGATGCCCTGGCCATGGACAATATTTTTTTTCAACCCGATTGTTTTACCCATCTAACGGGACAGAATAGTTTTAGTACGATTGTCTGAGTAACAATCATTATCCTACCGAGCCGCCCATCACTATCTTGAGTGTGCTATTAAGTTCATCTCAACCAGTGGCAATGGACAGTTATCGTTAAGACCAGCAATACGACGCAGCCCAACTAATGCGGACAATGCTGGATCTACTGTGGCTTTGCCGAGTGGATCGATTTTTCAAGCTAGCCAAGTATCTACCGTCACTTCCCATGTCGAATTGACAATTCAGCGAAACAGCATCTATTTTAACGTTTATGGGTATCATACGTGTTTTCTTTGATTTTTGCATATACTTAGCGATTAGGGTTCGCGTACTGTGAACGCGTGGACCGGCGTATGAATGTCGATGCGCGCGCTGATACATAAACTAAACGTCATTGTTAAACCATCATACCTATAACTAAATTAATATATAGCAAGCTCATTCATTACGTGACATTTGTGTCAATAGAAAGTCGTTCAGAAAACAAATCATTCTTAAGGCTTATGAATTTGAACATAGTCCTAGAGCAGCCGTTGCGCTAAAAATGAACAATTGCTGGGAATGGCGTGTTCCTTGATGAAATGTCGAAATCAGAAGTTAACGTATGACAAAAATACTGTGTACACCTCGTTTTCCACTTCACGAGACGAGAGTGAGATTCAATCAGCAGCCCAGAGGTAATCTGTTACGGGCTTGCCAACTTCTACGGTGTAATTAAAAGCACTGGTTGGAAAGTGCCTGACCTTAATTTTTTTCATAAAGAAAAATATATTTTTTCCCCTTATTCATAGCCACACTTACGCCTTCCATTTCCATGAGTTCCGGTAAACGCAGGTGTTCGTAGGCGTTCATTCGGTAGGTTTGCATGTCATCTTTAATGCGACGCGCCCGGTCGAAGTCTTCAGTTTCAACGGCAGTCTGCTTGTCTATCATCATTTTCGCCAACCGCTCTCCAACCTGAAAGCAAAATTTTTTTAAATTTGTTAGCAACGCCCGTTCGCAATTTCCAGGAGGTTTGTTTCCTCAAATGTTCGGCTTTCCCTGGAAGCTCGGAACATTTTTGTGAGCTTAAATTTCCCGTGGGCAATCGAAGGTTAAGCAAATCGAACATGCACAGAGCGGCGCACTTCAAAAAGGGCAATTGTTAACCAACCAGAGAATACCTGTCATTATTAGCTAGTTATGGAACAGACCGCGCTAGGCAGGCGCTCCAGCTTACATATCATTATTAGTAAGTGTCTGCTGGCTGAAGATTTAGTAGTGATAGGAAAGAGACAATCGTAGAATATTGCTTATACCTTTTGCAGTTCACCGATGGCATGCTTGAGTTTCTTAGCGAATATAAACCGTTCCTCTGAAACGATATACGTTGATTGATTTAGCATATTACATAATTGTAATACTTAAAACTAAACTAAATAATCTCAGCGCTCAACACAAACCTAGAGCATTGCTCACGAAGGGTTAACAACTGTATGTAGCATAGGCGTCAAATCCGTTAAGTATGTAAAGCTCAAGTTAGCACGCTTCTAAAAGAACAGCACCTGAAAAATAAACCTAATTTCGTTACCTACGAGTTCTGATGAAACCACTTTATCCTTTAAATGAACTGTACACGCAGTACCAGCAATATTTATTTTTCCGATTAAACAATTAAGCTAGAGCCCATCAGCTCACCACGTCATTGGGTGCTTCGAAGCATTAGCATTTGATGAGATTATGCGACACCAAATGCGTAGTGTGTTTCGGCACGCATTTAATTAACCTAAATTCATGACATCTCTGGCTCAAATATAACTTTAACACACACGCACTTACCCACATTCACCCTCACACAGGCACACCGTCAGAACTAAGTATAGTAAGACAGCGTGTTCCTCACTGACTCATCGATTCCTTCAACGCGAAGCCAACGTTTGGTAGGTGTCTTCGGTTCTCTAACCTGCTAGAGCCCCCTAGACACTTTTTTCTGTGCAGCGCTGGTAGAAAACCGAATTTGCATTTATCGCTTTCGTTTTGACTTAACCTACGTCCATTCACGGCCAAAAGCCAGCAGCCTCCTTCAACGGAACTAGTTCTGCGCTGCTCATCTCATTGCCACCTCTGCGAACTGATCGTTGAACAAATGTTTCTACGTTCCTTTCTTTTTGAATCTACTCCAGCCGTTGGCAAGCAGCCGCAGTAGGGCAGGCATCTGCGCGTCCTAACCTTTGTAATATGAAGGTGAGATGAAACGAAAGCTGTTCGCTAGCGAATTACCCTAATTTACGGTTCATTAGATATTCGTTCATGTTGAATATAAATCCCCTAGGCTCGGCACTTATATTGCGTTAGGGCTTTGGTGACGGCACGACCCACTTCTCTGGCAATATCTAGCAGAAAAGCCAACCGTCAAAAATAGCAACTTATCAAACCTCGCGCCTACGAATGTTGGCATATTCTCACTTATGCGGCTGTGCGCCCGTCGTTTTTTTTACAGGAAGACAACTGCATCGTGCATAGCCAAAAAAGAAAGCGGAGAAATCGGCATCCGCTCAACCAAGCCAGTGGGCGAACGGCCGTCCCTTAAAGACCCGCCAAAAGGGGATGACTACGTTGGTGACATCAGCGGATACGCAAGCGAAATGCAAAAATATACCTCGCCTCTGTACCCAAACTATGGTAAAGCCTCTGCGAAATGCACGTCCTTCTAAAACAAGACTCACTGAAATACGGATTTGGCAATGCCCCTATCAATACAGTATGGAGTTTTTCTTAAAATTGATTGTCTAAGTGGCAAGTAACAGCATACCGTTGATTGCGTCCCGTTTTTTATGCTCAAGCTTCCGTAGGATTTGTGCAACCTCGCTGTCAACGTACATGTCGAATGCCAGATCGTCCATTGGCGAAATTTCTTCGTTCCTGGAAATGAAAACGTTAGAGTTATGAATGGGTAAATGGTGATGCCCTTCCTACCTCTTCCTCAATAAGACCAGTTATCTAACCCTACTGACTTTCACTGTGTCTATAATAAAGTACAACGTGGATAATGTTTTACTATTTGGTAATTCAGCCAGATTAACTGATTGGCTTTATTGTCATCGTAAAATGAACCACATCGTTACAGATAATGCGCACCCCTAGTTAGTCGAACACATTATGAGCCTGTATACTAACTGCGAGAAATGTGTTGAGGTTCCCAGATAGCTGTTTGCATCACTACGAGCGGAAAGCATCGCCTATTTGCTACACCTACCACTTATTGAATTGAAAGTCGTGGAGACTTACCTTTTTATTATGCTTTGCCAGTTAGCCTGTAAAATAAATTATAGATAAATGAGAGTTGTCATTGAACGCATACTTCCACGTGGCGATTCAAAAGTACAGTACACACCGTTACATCACGTTAGACTGAGTTGCTCAACAAATGGGCCATGTTTAGAAGTCACATCCACACAAATTTCTTTTTACATAAAGTGCCAGCAGATTCATTTCCTCGGTATACCCTTTCTCAGTTTTAAAGTGTAAGGTTTTGTGATTACTTCCAAACTTTAAATGACCATGACGGTATTTTCAACAGCGCAGCTATTTTGACTCATAATCAGTGAGTGAAGAAGTATGAGTGTGGGTTTTTGTCCCATGTGTGATGTTTTACTGGATGGCACTTAGATAAAGTTGAGGAATCTAGTGTTCGATTATAAGCACACGTAATATATGCACCACTGTAAGAGACACTGAATGTCAGCGGCAAGTAGAAAAGCACTACTGAACCCCGTCCAGAACGCGGTAGTCGAGCAGGAATTTTGTGTCCACCCTTCCCTCTTCGCGTAAGCCTCTCAATATCTCTATTTGTTTGAACTCACAACACATAACTCGACTACTCAGTGTCATTCCGGGGTTACTCAGCAGTTTTTCAGGCGACCGTGTTCGGCAGAGTTCGTAGCCTCAGGGATGTTAGACTGCAGCAGACACAAAAATTTCGAATGCCGCCTCCTGTTCTGGTGCCGATGGACGCCGACGGGAACACTTTTCGGCGATGAAAGACAAGAAACCAACGGGCGACTACTTGCTGCCCCGGTGAAGCAAGCCGCCCCTCTTTCGCCAGGACCTCAGCACTTCACTAAATAAAAAATGTCAGTTGTTTGACCTTGGAACAAGCGACGGAACGCCCCCCACTCGAAGAAAATTACGGCGAGGTTTGTCTACGAAAAACAGCGACTACGCAGGCCGCGAGAACAGATCGTTTGTTTCTTGATCAAGTTTATGGGGACATTAACTCAGTGGGAAGGAGCAAACACACACGTATATACATATGTACACACGTCTGTATAGTCTATGTAAGTTTCATTACTCGGCCTTCAGCATAGTCGGGATGCATATGAATATAAAAATAGAGAAATTTTACCATGATGTCATACTGAAAATGTTGGTTGCTACGTACAACGAGCGAAAATACAAGTAGATGTGCTTTTCGCTCACTAAAGTGTCGTTTGCGCTATACGACTTTCTTTTTCTTTTTAGGCCATAGGGTTTTTTGTCGGTTACTGCAATTGACGGCATTTAATCCGCTCGAAGTTCTGCCGAACGGTGGCACTATAACAGGAGTACACCTCCTGTCTAAATATATCGTGTCTAATTGCCTGTTCCGCTGGAAATGACAGCTCCCTCGGCGCCTAGGCGCACGAAGGGATGCTCACATTCACCATCACCGCTCTCACAATGGTCGACCTCGTTCCGATACGGCTAGATGCGTCTCCAGCAGGGTAGTAAAGCTAGCAGCTGGGGGCATATAAGGCCAAGAACTATTTATTGCCAAAATGTCCACCAGTCGACATTCTCCAGCACTGCAGCAGGCGCCACGAACAAAATAGCCCTCAACGATGCGGTGGAACGGCAGAGCGCCTTATTTCCCACCTACCATCGTACTTGTGTGCAGTTAGTTGTGCTATCTTTTCTGACAACGACTTGTGCATTGGGCAGAAGCTCAGTCACTGACGGGCGTGAACATGCAAAAGGACCGAATCGAAGGAGTATTCGGAGACGTCATTGGTGGGACGCGTGGCTCAACGCCGAGCACAATGGCCAGTTTTGCAGCAGCTCTACGGTCGTGGAGATGACGAGAAGGGTGACTACAGGAACTCAAGCCCATGACAGTGGTGTACTGTCTACAAATATCGCCAGATGCCTTTACGCAGCTAGAAGTGTTAAAGAACGATAGAGTAGAAGGACAAGCAGGCCCAAACAAGATAACGGTCATCAACGAGCGATGCCTGCAAAGCACTGGATTGCCTGTTGTGGGCATTTACTTCAGCTATTCGCTGACAAGTCATATAGTGACCTTCAAGTTAACCATATGTTTCCGTGAACGCATTATTTCGATCGCAAAAAAGTTAAACAAATTTCGACCGGTCACCTTCTACAATAAAAAGGCAGGGAATCATTGGTAAATTCTTGCTGTAGCTCTTTTCGATGTAATACTGATGACAGCGATGGCAATAACAGCAACCGCTGACAAATGGACGTTGGATTAAACTTGTACGTGGGCTTGTACAAGTTCGGTTTTTGGCTACACAAATAGGATACAAACAAACACGGCTTACGGATATGTACCATAGTTAAGATACGTACGCATACTATAATGATAATGCCTATAAATTTGGCTTGCCCAATTGTACCTTCTTTAATGTGTGTAATTCTGCAACTTGTTGAAACAGTACACAAATAAATCATATCGCCAAAAGCATATAGTAGAACATACATGCTTTTGGAGAAGATGCCTTTAATGCCTAGGGAATACTTGCCATAAAGAAACAGCCGTTCGTTGGGGCGTGAAGTTCATCGCGTTTAATCTCGACAGCAGCAATTCCGGCGTCATATCCGTATGACGGAAACCACTAGACCTGTCGACCTTTCCTACCCACTTGCTATAACTTGGGCGCGCCATTCTCTCTTTATTTTTCGCAACAATGAGTCTACACGTAACCTGATTTCGTACAGTTCCCACATGTCCCTCAAATCCTCCGTTCGTTGAAGCAATTTTTATTCCGAAGATTACATTCATTCACACTCCATCCTACCCGCTTTCGCTAACTCTGCGCGCCAGCATCCAGTGACCGTGCCATGCCACGACCCGGACGTAGCGTCTCGCTTTCCGCGGCTCTTCCACTGACGTATGCCCAATAGCGCTGGGAAGTTTTCCTTTCATTCTTCCCGGCGCCGTCACCGTAAATCCCTAAAGTTTGACGTTTTGCTGGAAGCACCGAGGCCGCTGCCGTCAGTGCCCACATCCATACTTTACGCTGCGGTCCTCATATGCGTGCGGCTTAGGCTTTGGGTGGCAGTGACGGCGTGGGCCCGTATTTCTGTGGTTTGTTTTGTTGGCGACCTTGGAGGCGAGCTGGGGGGAAGTTCACTTCTGTCATGCCGATAGAATGCCCCGCTTACTACTCCATAACCTCAAAGACGGCGCAGATTGGGCGAAAAAAGTCGAAGCCGACACATTTGAAGAGGGATAGCGATCAAGACGAACTTTTCTAAAAGCCTAACCTTTAAACCCTGCTATCTGGCTTTGTACATTTGTTATTTCTTTCATTAGTCCATGTCAGGTTTTCTCATTTCGCGCTTTAGCATTTCCTTGAGGTTATAACCAATTCCTGGCCACCAAAATGTACGCTTATGTCTTTAACGAGCAAAACGCGCTTGAATATATAACCATCATTCTATTATTGTGTGGACGTCGCAAACTATCTGCGTCATCGATTGATACCGATGCTTAAAGCATGCTCAGTTTCATAAACTGCACTTAGGTTGTACTTTACATATATCTTTGCATTGGTGGCCATCGGTATCAGGAGCATATCTGGATATGCTATGTTGCTTTCTATGATAAGAAGTGTCTGCATTGATCTTCTATGTATCTTCCGATGCCCTTTTGGCTGCTGGTGAATCGAAAATTTAAAGGATGCCCAAAATCGCGTCGTCGTACTTCTTGTTTCTTGTTCGGGCGTCGAGGACAGACGGTGGAGATAGTCCTTGAAGAAAACAATAACAGGATTTGCCCCCTCTCCTCCCTCGTCGTCCCAGAATACAGAATGCTTGGCAAGACCACCGTCGACGAAGGATATCTTTTAACTTATGGTAGTGCTGTTGTTACGGCGCAGACGAAGCGTAAATTGAAAATCTCGATACTTTAGTATTGCTGCACAGTTTGACAAGATGACGGAAAAAATCTGACGCCGGTGCAAAACGAGATACGCCGACTTCAGCCTAAATGTGTCAACTGAAAACTGCCCTACGGATAAATGCAGCTAATGTATCAGGGGCATTTTCGGTGAGGGGCAACAATGAAAATTCTGTTACGATCGCAGAAGTGAACGGGAGCGGATGATGCCCGGCCGAATGAGTTATCATAAATGCAGATTGGGTTCGACATATAGTCCACTTCTATATAGTTATGATGTGATACGCCCAAAGGCGACATACACTAAATCATCTTCGGTTGGGCGGACAACGAACGAAGGGGACTTTGCTGCTGTGAGTGCATGTTCGCTCGATATTGTATGAGGTTGAACAATGGTATTTCTCCATTTATTAGTCATATAATATTTTCTGTCAACCGTATGGTGTGGTACAAAACAGCCAAGAACATGTGTACATATTTATTGCGAATAGGTCAGACGGGACGATTTAATTTCGGTATTGGAGTACATTGTACAGTGATGATATGTGCATCCAGCGTAAAAAATGTGAATACGTGTCTAATGCAGAGCTCGTATTAAGCGACTGTATTACTCACTCCTGGGTCGGACGTTTTTACAAGAGGATCGTCATCCCCAATGATATTTAGCGCGATAATGCCAACCTGCAACAGAATTTAAGCGTTTTTACTACTTCTCCATATAATGGGCCTATCTACGAACTTCTAACAAAAGATTCATTCTAATTGCTGCACAGGATCATGCCTACAACGTGCAGGTGCGTTCGCCTACTCTATACAGGCAAAAGCGGATGTTATAACAGGCTGCACTATGCAGTCCCCTCGTTCGGTTATTGTCGCAATGCACCTCTCACCTGGTTGTACACATTATGTTTGTTGACATGACATCCGTGCACGAGCAGCTTCACAAATTCCCCGACGGCGTCGACCAGGACGGACTTCAGCTCGCGACTTTTGTATTCCGAATGCACGTTATCCGCAAGTGTGATCTCTCTGCAGACATTAGAAAAGAGATGCGGAGTCAACAAAAGGCTTCGCAATCACTGGGCTAAGCAAATTTTATTCGTGACATTGATTTAATCTTTTCTATTCGTAAAAATCTATATAATGCATTTTTCTTCATTGGCACTTTAATAGCGTGCAAATGTATATATATATATATATATATATAT
>MNPL01024108.1:0-21240 GCA_002081605.1 Tropilaelaps mercedesae
TATATATATATATATATATATATATATTATGTTTTTTTCTATTTATTTTTTTTCCCTTTTTCCTTTTTCCCCTACAAATCTTTATAACTACTACTTCAATCCGTTATGCAATATTGCTCTTCTTACCGATGCTTGAGGTTAACGTTCCGTCATTGATAGCAAACCGGACCCAGGCGCGGCAGCGACCGACATCGGTTGATACTTGATCAAGTCTGCTGATCGTCTCAAGACCCACGCGATGTGTCACATTACAAACAAGTGTCCAGAAGTCTGGTCGAGGTAGGTTTAAACTGGTGAGGGATTTAGACACTCGAATCATGCCAAACATTTCCGAGAACTTCATTCGAGTCAAACGATTCTTCAGTCTGTGGTCACGGCGAAGTATGACCAATAGAAACCATATTAGTTTACAAAAACAAAAAGTGAAACACATAAAAAACAATTCATAGTAGTTCTATCGCACATCACAAGTAACTTCGCTTTGGAGCCATTTCAGTGACCATAAATTTAAGATAGAAAAAGGTAGTTTCACAAAAACAGTTTGATAATACATTATTCTTCATTTTTTTAATTGATATAGAATTTGTCTGCTTAATTGAATAAACGGCATAAATACGCGTTTTATAACATTGCTGCTTTATAACAGGCTGCGTTACAAGGCATCCTAAGGGACGCCTGCTTTAGGTACTTATGAATGCAATGAGGATCACTGCGTTTTTTGGGCGAAGACGTAAATCCTAATCGGCACCGTGCGATCAGACTTGTTTATGACAATCATGCAGTAACATTGCAGAGCATGCACTCTGTGAATTTCGCCCAATACAGTGCGAGACACGTGCAGTTTCTGCAGACGGATTGATAATGTTATGTGCGACATGTCAACTCGCCCAGGTGGCTAATAGTGAATTCGTAGTAGGGTTTATGCATAACCCCTCATTTCTACAGAAGAGGAGGTATAGAACCCACAACAAAGGATTGAGGATCCACACATGACCGTGTTGTCATCCTCGTTCTTTTTCAATGAGTATATAAATACGAATGGACGAAAATTTAGCGATAACAAAATGCTCTTGCGCTAGTTAGCTAATTATACATCTAAACCCTTTCTGCCAATTATTACAACTATAATGCGTATTTAATAACTCCATTTTACCCATGCAAGAAGATAGCCTCGATAACTTCGCAAAAACAATTAGCTACGTCTCCGGGTCCTAACTCCTTTTCTGTACTTTGTAGCGCCTCCATCTAAAACCAAACCGTAAGTGGCATTCATTAATTGAGTTTTCCATATTCAGATAATCTATATGTACATAACGTTGCATTTTAATAGTGAGATATATGCTTGAAAGTTGTTAAATACAAGAGATCTCAGACTGTGGTGTCATACAATGGAACCACTTCGACGTATTAGGGGTAGAAACTCAAGAATATCAAAAACAATATTTGGCCTCATTTTTTTTATTAAATTTGGAAAACCAAGTTACAGGTCTCATCCTGGAAAATATTTATTACGTTAAATTTGCTGAACTAGAGGGTGAGGATATTCAAGACTTTTTGGTTTCCGACGCATCAGTATTGCGTGTTATTAATCAATATTATTTATAGGCGCTTTTGAAAATGCATTAGCAATTAGCTTTGATATGTCTATATTCTGTAAAAATGAAATGTGCTATCTTTTGTGTGTTCGATGTGTCTTTGACCTTTCTCGTGGTTTACCACATTCTAAGCAAATAACTTTGATTCGATTCCGCTAGAGCAGGCGGATTTTTGGTTTCTTTTACTTTGAATTGCTTTAAGCGCCACCATTTCATCCGATTGCTGAATTGGCTGCATAATGTACTAATCATATTTAAATGCTTTCGCTATCCACGCGCGCACACTCATATGTGTATGGTTTCACACACGAGATCAGGAGACGTAAGAAAATGAATCATCGTCAACGAATTGAAAGTTAGGTCATAATTATATAGCGCTTTTTTCTTGCCGCAAACATAAATAGATTTATGCCACGGTATTCTTTATATATCATATCTTGGTTGTTTGCTATCCGTTATTTCAAAATTCGAGGTGGTAAGCTAAGTTCTCTGTGCCTACTTCCTAGCTTTCATTGGAAATAAAATTATATTTGGGCAGCTCGTCCGTTTCGTAAAAGTAACAAATGATGACTAATTTCATAAAAACATTTACACAGCAGAATTTAAACCGGACGAGCTATGACAAGATAGTAAGGAGCAAACAACGACTCTAGCTACCTCTGTGCGTGGATAGATATAAGCTTTTTAAGGACGATAATTGTCAATAAAAAGCATATCTTATTAATAAGTCGTTATGACTTATACTATATCGCTTCAGTTTCTCCGTCGTACCTGAACATCTCGAATGGCCTTAATTGCTTTTTCCGCCAGCGTTTTCTTTACGTAGATATCCTTCACGAGATCCTTTACGCTGGGCTGGTTAAAGGGATTTAACGACATCTGTGAAAAATGTTTCACAACATAAAAAATTTCAGATGTTTTTCAGAAGTTGAAAAAGAAGATTTGCCCGCGAAGGCCGAGGAGATTGTAGATTTTTGTTTAAAGTTTCTAAATATACAGTGTGCAGCAAATGCGACGATTTTTTAATCTATAGTGAAAAGGGGTTGAAAATAATTCGAGAAATTATCCTAGGGTTATCATTTTACCTTATTGATTAAATGCGATCATATAGGAATTCCTTGATGCGATAGCTAGGAAGCATGGATGTTTACAAACCCTTATATAAATTTTTCTGGTAAAACAATATTTTTTGGGCAAGGTCACTCGATGCGCATTGTGCTTTATTAAACAGAATATTTGAAGGTCTGAACAATCATATTAAGGAGTATTAAGGAGTCGCACTTTTCAATATATTATGGAACGCCAAGTATTTTATATATAGAACTCCAACGTGAGCAGTCGATTGCTGCCTCTCATAGAGCAACTAGATTCCATAAACATGTGTCTAAGCTTAGCCTCTAAGCTCAAGCTGAAAGAATCCTTGCCTTAATAGTTGATGGAAACAATCGAAACGCGGCCGTAGAAAATTAAACATGCAGCCCGCTTCGGACTCTTCGACCTACTTAATCTGCGCATAACAGCATCTTTGCGACCTCTTGAGGTCAACATGGTTGACCATCTTGATTTGGCGAAAGAAACGGCACTCAGAGATCTAAACGTACTGAAAGTAAAATAAGGTGTCTACCCTCTGAGTAAAATGGTTTAACGTTTTCTGCACGAGGTTTACGTTCTGAATATATACAGGAGAGTTTGTACTACTCCTGTTTATAAATCCGAAAAAAGTCGACTTTGCAAACAAACTACCGGTCCCTTCGACCGCCATTTGCAGACCTACTCTGTAGAATACCGAACATCAAACCCTGATGTTGAAAAGGCAATTGTTTATCGGAAAAAACAAAAAAAGGACGATGCCTTACGGCTAAATGTAGAATATTCTGTCAACGTTATATACATATATTTCAAGAGCGATTTTGAAATCATGCCTCATGAACTCCTCTTCGTCTGTTAGCACAGTCAAAGCAAAAATTAACTAAATCTCAAATTTCCTGCGTGACAGATCATTTAAGGTAAAGATTTACAGCTGTTCTCCAAAACAGGATATGTTAACATAACAGGATATGCTCATAGAGCACAATCTCGCGTAGATTGCTGATCATCCTTTCATTGACCAAAAAAAGCTGATCATAAACGAGTCGAGTAAACTGTAGTATGACAACTGACGAAAAAGATATGAACTTCAGCGTACGATAAATTATTTTTGTGTCTTTGACTAGTTTGAAATAGTTTAAGAAAAAAACTCCAATTGGTAACTGGAACACCTTTTCAGTTCTTAGAAATATCGCACAAAAGGTAAAAATTCTTTACTATGACTAAATAGTGAGTGCGGCAAAGGGGGGCGAATATTATTCGCAAAAGTGACCCAGATTGATTCTTGTGTATACGTCTATTTCTGTTATAAAGTGTAAAGCACATGCGTACAACGCTTACGATGATATTATCCACATACATAATTTGTATAAAACAAAAAAAAATAGCACTAGTGTAATAAAGTAAAAGTCCACTTGAGTAAACCTTGGCTAGCTGCTGAGCCCTGTGCTAACAGTTCGAACCACGGATAGAGCCTATTAATTTATACAGCAGTAACGAGCACATACTTTGAAGCTCTTCACTCATTTGAATAGTTGCACTTAGATAGGAATAATACGAATAGAAATTCAACAATAGAAATTCAACAACATTTTTGAAAGGTGTTCCTTTGAAATGTTCTATAAGCTAGCAGATTTACAACTCCAAAACAAATAGTAAAGGTATAATTTACCACTGGAAGGCCTTTAACAGCATTTGCGGACGGCTCAATGTTTTATTTACACTCAACGCACTTCATTATGCCAGAGTAAACCGCATATGTTAGTATAAAACACTAATAACCAGGTTGCGGCATTTTTGGTTTTGGAAGTATTTTCTGCTAGATATATCTCGCCATCGGAATAACGCTAAAGTTTACCCTAAATAATCAAATTTCTACTTGTTTGAAATAAGTTCAGCCATTTCAAAATGTTCTCTAAATGTTGTTTTACGTTAAAAACGTTAGACGATTCCTAAGCCATTAGAGCAGGCCTTGATTTACTGGCTGTTTAAGAAATTGGATACAAGCATAATAACAGCGGGATTGGTTGAATAATATTAGCTCACCTAAATTACATTTACGACATAACCAACGATGCGGAGATATTTATAAACCAAAGGCAATAATATGATTTAGTGTAACAATGCTGAGAAAATTGTCAAACATAATCCAGTTGATCAGATATATTGTACAAGAATATTGTCGACTTATGATATAGCTATATTTCTTCCATATAATGAAGGAACTAAGAACTGAATGACGTTTAGGCAAACAATTTTAACACGACGACATAAACAATGTTTATCATGTCACCTTTTGGTCACCAAAGGTAAATTCGGATTGAAAAATTAATTAAAATGTTTCGGTTTATGCTGAACCGAGAAACTTGCTTGCTGCACATTAACCCACTTGCCGCGCATTAATTCACCTATCTGCAGGGCCAGCGGATTCTAAACACAGTATGGCCTGCCCCGCTTAAAAGTGTACGATTCAGAAATGAAATAAAAAAGTTGATGTCAGTGTTCAATCAAACACATTATTAAAAATTGATGTCTCTTGCGGAATAATTGAGCCTCTTGATGTGCGAAAACGAAAGCAATGAAACTTTGGGAAGGCGGTTGTTTGGTCGTAAGCAACTTCCGAGTATCTTAGCATTGATTTAATCGCCACGGCATATCGTTCACCCAACGTAAAAGACCGTAAAAAAGTCCGTAACGCACTGGTTTGAAGTACAAATTCTTTTGGGGACTTATCCTGTTGGAGGCTAGGAACATACGAGAAGTATAAGCCACCAGAATCATTTGAACCAGCAAATGTCAGCTTTAAAAAGCGCCAACTTGAGTGAAGCCTTCGCATTTATTTCAGAGAACACCGCTCTAACGTCAAAGCTATTTCAAGCAATCGGGCTTAACATTTATCAATACACTTATTCAATAACAAGCATTTGATAATAATCCCTGTGGCGGTATGTACTGCCAGCCGCTCTTATGTACAGATGTGCCAAATAATTCGGAGGTAATAAGGAGAATATCGCATATAGAATTTTATGGTTAAAAAAATTGAGAGCTTTCGAATTTAGGAACAAAATTCAAAGTTTAGAAACGTAGACTTCGATACACATATTCAGTTAATTAGGTTGCATGTTTAATACCCTTCATGCATGAGCTTTGTTACAACGTTTGTATCGGATGCGGTGAATTAAGGACAGAATTATCCAATTAGACGTTTTCTTAGAAACCTGAGCGCCCACTCACTAGAGAACGCTAGCAGCTCACCAGGACATCTAACTGATAGGGTACCGTGGTGAGACGTTGTGTGGTACGCTTAGAGCGCATTAGACTACAGCATGATACTTTTTCAGCTTATAGCTCATTTGGATTGGATCCGCCAAATGTGCTGGTTGCAGGAATTGCCTTGTTTTCTTCCGTAGCATGTTAGAATTGTGGGATGTGTGTGTGCATCATGTGTATAGCTGGAAATGGTAGCGCAGCCTGTAAAAGATGAAGCAGCTAACGGGAGAGGGCAGAGGCAAGCGCATTCATTGAATACAAAAAGAGAATTTTCGTTTCGTAGCAGCGATTTGCTGCTGCTACTGTTTGGCGCTAGCGTTTGATACAGCAAAGTGCTGGTTGATGGTTTGTGAACGCTGGCTTGCCTCCTGCTGTTGTTGTTACTGCAGGAAGGAGCGCTGGTTTATTATTAAGTGCTGTTGGCGGCACTGGCGCCCGCGGCTGCTGTGGCCGCTGCAGCAGAAAGAAGAGCGAAGCTGTGATCAGAGCAGGGCGACTGAGGGGGCCGCAGCAGCGAGCCCCACGGAAGGACGACGGTAAAGCCAGACAGACGCTCAGTAGTGTATAAGATAGACGAACAGAACCACTGATTCTCGTCGCGTGCTGAGTACGGCTTTTACCGCTGGCCCTTATTGGCCTACTACCACTGCCTGTGGAGTGCGGGGTGAATGCCCGGAGGCGCCGAGCACTCCGCGCAGAGTCGTGGAGATTTCTAAAACGAGAGTTACATACCTCGCTTGTCTCAAATGTTATCACGCTACTTCAAGGTTGCAACACTTTCTTGAAATGACTGAAAAGAACTAACAGTATCATGGCGTGAACAGCGGGAACAAGAAAAAATACTGCGTTGGTGGGCTTATTTATGTCCACCACCTGCACCAGTGCTCATGTTTTTCGCATTTAAAATTCAGAGATATCAAGTCTAATCAATGTAATGCTACGAACGATTAGTAACTGAGGCAATAGCTGGTCAAATTCTGGATTCGAGTTAAGTGGTGCTCCGTTTCAATCTAGTGGAATAAATTGGTTTGCGCTGATTAGTTCTAGTCAGCAGCTGGGGTTCCAGAAACCTGCTTCGCCGGCTGCACCATGAATGAGTACCAATGGTAAGTATATTAAACTATATGAAAAAACTTGTTAACCAACATTGGAACAAAAAGTTACTCGTATGCAGAATATGTACTGTGTGACATAAAACCTTGATCTAATGATGCAAAACATCGTAAGGTTTTTTATGATAAATCCCTCCAATTGGATATCAGCTTCTGCATTTTGTCGATAGTGATTAACTTACGGTTTTCGTTTAATTCGGGTTTTATGGAAAAAAGCGTAATTGTATTTATATTCCGACACTAACCGCATTTGAGCCAAACCAAAGGTTGCGGAAATTATGCGAAACGAAAAACACTAACATTTGAAGCTAATGAAAAATCTAAGTGAGCTGTTTGAAGAGGAATATTTTCGTATTTACAATAGCGCTAATGGTTTTAAAATAATCTAGGTCATTCGAAACAGGAATCCAGCTGTATATATACGTTTTTTAAGGCATATAACCATACAATTAGTCAGATCAACAAACTATATTGTTCTGCGTTAAAGGCAAATTTTTTCGGAGCTTTGCATTTTTCGGGAGTTCAAACGGTTTCCGAGATAATGGACGGAATGCATGAGTCTAATGATTTAACGGCATCAAATTGTTGCAGTACACGGTAAATTTCCTGTTTTATTAAAAACGTTGGTCCTGTTGATAGAAATCTTCCAGCAGACTTCAAAAATGGAAGCGTGATTTAAAGTAACGCGACTTACAACCCCATTGTGAGAAAACTGACCCCCCCATATTTTAAAAACCTGAATGGGGTGGTTCAAGCCTAGAAGGAAGTAAAATTGAGTTTTATTTTCGATAAAAAAAAACGTTGAGAATATATTCTTGATCATTTTTAATCTTACTAGAGTGTTTTAGACAAGAAAGGGACCCTCCAAATGTTAATGAACGCATAGTACGTCATAATACAGTTTTTTTTCGAAAGAGAAGTTTTTTAAAGTCATAAAAATACACAAACACATTCTAAAATGCTTATGGTTGAGCAGTGTCCACTTTTATTACTTAATACTAACACTAACAAAATAAGTTTAAATTTTCGTATGGCAATAAGTTGTGATTAAAATCGCATCTGTCTTTGCGGGTCAGCAGCGTCCACAAATGAGCAGATATTACGGCAGAAATCCCTGCGTTTTTCAAGTAGTAGGTTAAGGAATACTGGCAGACACAACTCGGTCTTGTTTGCAAAATATTTTGTGTGTCCCGAGTGGCAAACGTTATTTTGGTTAAGAAATAGCTCGTGTATACTTTCTTTTTTCTGACTATCGCCGCAAACAAGAAATTCGCTCTGAGAATTTCCAGACAATTCGGTCCACAGTGCATATTGCAACAACGGGCAGGAGAGCATCCGTTTCGGAATCCTTGACTTGTACTTCCCAAGATGGGATTGGGATGACAAACTCTGGATTGTCGTACGAGCAAGAGCCGAGACATATAAATAATGATGCATACGCAACATATTTTCAGGGCTATATATATTTTTTTTCAAGGGGTACTTAGGATAACAGCAACATAATAGAACTTGATTTTCACAAACGTATATTTTCGTAATGCACTGTTGGTCTTTAAACACTAAGTCTAATGACCAAGATAAATACGTGAAGAAGTTAAGGTAGAAGTTAAGTAAGTGAAAGGAGCAGAAGTGAAGAAAGTAAAATTACAGATCATGTTGACACTTCCAGCAAGGGTAAGTCGTCATTTGGGTCAAAAGTATTTAATTTCAGATGTGTTTCTTACCTTGCGCAGATAGATTCGAAATTATCTATCTAAGTAGCTTAGGTCAGAATACTATACGGTCGTTTCAAGTTCTTCACTTAAGTACAAAAGAGAAGCATAAAAAACCATAATCGCTAAAAAAAACCATAATCGGAATCGCTAAATATATTTGAAGATTAAGTCCTCATTAACACATGTACCATATTATTAATATTAAACAAATAGCCTATAAGTCTTAGAAACGACAATTAAGCACTAACCCATGTTATTCGCCTTCCAAACAGGGTCCTGAGAGTTGTATTACGTAGAGCATACTCAATCTGATTGCCCAATTAAATTCGAAAATGATATGCCAACCCTGTTGGCTAAAGTTGTAGCAAAGCTACTGCTACCAACAATCTTGCAAATAGCAATATTCTTGCCATTTTCATAAAAATAAAAAAGAGTAGATGCGCTAAAGCTAAATGCCTTCGGGGGCATAAATGATGCTCTATACAGCAGCATTTGTCAAGGCTAGAAGCCATTAGTAGTGGACAAACAACCTTAATCGACTTGGGTTGTGATCTCGTTCGTTGTACGGCACATTCGTTAGAGCTTAACTAAATCGATGGGCTGCGATATAGTTCTTTGTGCGGCATATTCGTTGGAACTTAACTAAGTCGACTTAACCTTTTGATGAGGGCATGGCTTAAATTGACTGACCATTGATAACGTGACAAGGTGATTTGCCGTTGACAACCTGACAAGGTGAGTTACTTTTTAATGATGCTTAACCGAGACCAAAATACCATAAGGAGCGCGCTTTACATGATTCTTATATGCCGAGTCTGGTGGTGTATTGAGTTTACACAATTACCTAATTTTTCAAGGTCAATTAATAAAGAAGATAAACCAAACTTAGAGCTAACGATCGAAGTCAAATTTGAGTAATGGTCACTAAAATCCGTGAGTATCATATTTGACTTAACTACTACTAGTTCTTAAAAAAAAATTATTTTATATGTGATCGATGCAAAAGAGAGCCAAGGCCAAGTCCAGATCAAATAAAAATAGCACCCATATAAGGTCGAAAGATCAATTTAAATCCGGAGCTAGGCATGAAACCGTTTGCTTTATAATCTCCAATAATATTGCAGCACTTGCCCCTATCTTTGATTTTGGCAACCGGAGCTTCAGTTGTAGGATTCCCGCAATGGTTACCGGTAAACGACTCCTATGACAAAATTTCCGACGGAAGCCAACTCAACACAGATATTCTCGAAAAAAAACACCGTACGAAAAACACGAAAAAGTAGGGATTTGGACGTTGCGAAAAGTTAGGACAAAAAATGGCGCAGATGGTACCATCACTCTACAACACCAGGGTGGCGAGCTCGCCGAATACGGGTTACTCAGTACAGCTTGAGAGGCTAATGTAATCAAAGTCGCGTATTACAGATAGATTAAGTGCTGATGTTCTCCCCTGGTATAAAGGCGGCACAATTAAAACTACAAAAAAGCTCTCAAAAGGTCATATAGATGGGATGTCAACTCAGCATTGGAATAGAAAAAACTGGGATAGTTGGATATGAAGATCCTGTTGTTAAATTTGGTTATAATTATTAAGAGTAGATGAGGGGAACGATTTTTACGTGAAACACAAACAAGTTTCTTAAAGCTTTTTCGCAATAGAGACAAAGCTCTGATCAATCGAATTTGTGATAATCAAAAGTAGGAAGCATTAGATGGCGTACGCTCTTTGACTCAGAACAGAAGACGGCATCAGATTGCTTAAAAATAGTTGAAGTGCAAAAGATCTTTTTGCGCACCTTAAAACGAATTTCTTTCAAATGTACCGATAGTCTTTAACGTTCGTTCCATTATTCCAAGTCAATTCTTCCCTACAAAGCAATAGGAAAGCGATACTAGGAACACTACAGTGCGATACTGCTGTAGGTGTTAACTGTGGGTAAATTTTCAAAAAAGGCCAAAGAGAGGCACGAGACAAGTTCATCATCTTCACCATTATTTAAAATAGTGATCCAGAGCATGACCGTCGGCAGCTAACGAAACTGAGTATTTGTGTATTGTATTATGTATACTATATTGTTACTGTAAACTTGGTAAGTGGTAAAGTAGGCTTGTTGGCATTTACAAGTATTATTTATTAGGGAACTTGTTTCTAATCAACAAGCTTCTGTTCTTTAAACAAAATACTGCTTTATTGCAAATTAAAATTGTTTTGTCGTATAACTGACTTTAATTAAGTAATTGAAAGGCAAAGGTAGTTAATTTTACAAGCAAATCTGCGTGAACAAATGTTTCAAATCGTATTTTTAGAAATTTGTACCGGAACTCTATACTAGACGACATCTCACTATTTAAAAGCTCTTTTGAATAAACAAGTTGGCCAACCGCTTAAATGGCTATTCTGTGCGATAGTCTTATTAAGAAACTTAACGATTTTGCCCCTGTACCAACAAATATCGTGAGGAGCACTACTGCTATAGCTTAACCCTAATAAGTCTCGGACTTTAGTAAGGTAGTTTGGTAGTTTACTACGAACTTCATGAACCGTAATTATTGCGTAATGTTTCACAACGAAAAGGTTTTTTTAGGTTTTAAATTTAAAGGTTTTAAATCTATATGTCATTATGTTGACCTACACGATTAAGGATCATCCCTCAAAAATTAACCGTTAAAGGCATAGACATATTACAAAAACTATATCGCAAATGAGAGCACTTCTATATAGTCAATGAGCGGTCACTGATGGTACGGCTTTTTCCTGCTCTGAGCTTGGGACTGTTGGCTGGGGGTGGCAACATAAATGTGGATTCATCGCTGCTTCGCATTTTCGGACTATAATCCACCCACTAGAATACCCGCATTCAACAGCAGCAATAGTGTTATACCAACAATGGAATTAACGGCAATCGACAACACCAGAGCGTATCCTTTCGAAACAGTTTGCTGTCACTGCGGTGGCCGCCCGAGCCCAGCCGCGACTCATGGAATTCTTTCGTGCTGACCTCTATTGTTTTCCCTAAACCACTGTTATAATTAACCCATCCAACCTGTTGAATGCATTGTAGTATAACTCAATAAAAATATGTGGAAAGGTGTATGCGGAGTATGGGAGCAATTTGACCGATGGCGGTACGTTATGACACACTAAAAGTACCGCAGTGACATACTCATGTAAGACCGCATAATTTGGACTAGTTAAACTGGAGCCAAATTTAAAGCGTATTTTCAAGTTGTACGATACGTCCTACTGTACAAGAAGTAACCTGCGAAGAGGGCAGAATCTTTCTGCCTTTAAATACCTATGGTCAGACGTACAACTGGGATGTTTAGGAGTAATATATCGATGCTATATAATTTTTTTTTAGACAGAGTAAATATGCAAATGGACTTGGTGGCTTTGTGCAAAGCCGACCCATTGTATAGTGGAATACAGAAATAACCAACTACTCATTTACGCAATATGAGCCCGATAAATTAAAGTCTATGATTTTTATCGCCTTATTTTAACGTGACAAGAATTATGCGAGCTATTTTCAATAAAATATGTATATTTCACCAATATAATTCTTTTTTCGCAGGAATTATCCTTGTATACTAACTTTTGTGCCCAAATCTACGGATATGTAATAGTAATGGCATTTACGGTGTAATAGTACACTTATTTTTGTGGTAGAAGTAGAATTGTGTGCGTTTTTAGTGACGTATTTGTCTGTAGGCCGATAGACCTTTTGGCTGCTACGCTGCGTGTCTATATGGATGTTGCTTGAAGGCAGATTGAATATAGAGATAAACCCTTTATACTCTTTTTGAGCTTTCACAAGGCTTGGTTCAATGAAACATATTTCCCTGGTTTGTCGTATTTTTATCCAAAAGGCTGTAGTAAGTTGGAACGGGTCGATTTCAAGCTGCTGGATGTTTTACTTCCGCAGCTGTCATTTCTTGCTGAAAAGAAAGCACTTGACACTTGTGCTTTGCATGATAGTATTTCTATTGCTCAATTCATCGAACGTATCGACTGAATACTCCAAACGATGCAATCACTTATTGTCAGGAAATATTTCAAACAATCAACAGTCCATTATGCCAAAAACGATTTTAGTAAACAATACGAAAGCACGGATTATTGTACTACAACGTTAAATGCAACTCACTCCAAAATGAAATATTGAAGCGAGTTAGTACCGTTCTAACTCTTATGTCATTGATCCCGCCTTTTGCACAGATTTTGAGAATGATTTGTTGGAAAGTTTGGTTCTTTTCAAAATGCGTCACTTAAACTTCGTTATTTGATACAATTTTGTGCACTACAGATGCTCGTTCCCTATAAAATCTCTCGGTGCAGAATGAAATGGTTACTCATCGCGTTTACCAAACCGATTTCAACTCGAAAGACAGCAAGTGTCCAAGACATCTTGAAAATAGTCTTACAATTTGTAAATTATTTCGGTTATAACCATGATTTTTTCTACGTTTTGGAGGTATTCTGCTTTATTTTCCACACGTCGAGGAAGGCGCTCTGGGGACTTCGGACGACTGTAAGTGCCATTTGTGTTGCATGCTTTAATTTGTTTGTGTATAGCATCCTGTAGGGAAGCTAGGTTCGTAGAATATATATAGAACTGAAATAACAGGCAAATACTTAGAACCAAAATAGCAAGAAAGTACATAAAAACAATCAAAATCACGAAAGCCTAAATATGAAGAAAAGGAGTGGCTGAGGCCGTAGTTCAACCCTGTTTTCCATAATCTATCATGCTGTGTAAGTTGCTCGGATCTTGAGTAATCAAGAAAGAGCTAGCCTATATGCATTTGATGGTAACGGCGCTTACTTTAAATTTAGGTTTGATTTTAGAAGCTTGGGGCACCATTTCTTATTTTTCTTTTTTTAGATCTTGTAATGACAAATTCTACAAATGTTCATTGAAAATATCACCTAAATCTAGCGTCTGAATCCATTCAGCACGAAATGTAAAGATGAGCGTTTACCAGTTGAAGCTATTAAGTGGCCTGATTTCTTATTGGAAGACGGGGTAGCAATTCAAAATAATCCGTATCTTCCGTATCATAAGTCTATAATATCATAAGCTTATCACAAGCAAGTATCATAAGCATAATAATAATCCGTATCGTAAGCGTTTTTCAAGTTTCCTGTTAGTTATTGTATTAACACAGGTCATCTTTAATACACAGCACCAGTTCCAATCTGAAGTGTAACAAATCATGTTTAATTTTGCATGTTGTTCCTTATATATAGTTTTTCGGTCAAGATTCTATGGCATACATTAAAAAAACAGATTGCCAGATGCTTCAGACTTAAACACTTAGATTACCCGAACGCTTTTCTGATCAGCTTAACACTCTGGTTGACATTGGTACTTCAGACGTTGACTTTATGTGTGCTTTTCGGCGTCGCAGAAGAACTGATCTAAGGTGAAACGCGTTCTTTGGAGATTTCAAGCTTTTTTACGGGCTGCGGCACTTTGCATCGAAAACTTTAAGAAGCAATAATATCTTGTCAACAAATATTTTTCATAGTATAGCATGGCTGACCTTGTACACATGAATGAGCCTAATTTATCGAAGAAACAGCAGTTATCTGCTCGTATCTGTGTCAACCATACTTTTTTTACATTTCAACATACATTTACACACATTTTTATTTAGCATTTATTATCGGTCGACAAAACGCCTCCCTATACAAGGGTATTAGGCATTAGATATTAGATTCTTTCAAGTCGAGCGAAAAACGACGATACTATTTCCTAAATGCCACCTCCTTAATCAGTACTTTTAGTGTACCTTGAGTCCATGTCGAGCTCGGTGACTTGGTGCATTCGAGTGTATCTTGCGATCGAAACCGACACGCAGGTGCACAGGTTCCAATCCTCGCCCTTTGCACTTATGATGTACGTCTTACTAATCAATGCAAGAAGCGGTATCGGGAACGCCCATCTGGCAATAGAGTTGTATTGTACTAAGAATTTCACTAATGGGGAGCTTGATCCTACAATAAATTAGCCTCTTGAAGTCGAAAATATATTTACAAAAAATTCTTTCACACACTGGTATCGAATTTAGCTTCGCAAGCGCCCCGATGGCAGCTCTGAGACTTGCAAGGTCGTTTAAGTCATACCGACTCTATTGCTTCGCCAGCGATTGTTTCCTATCTATACTGTTATGGTGTGTACAAATCTGTACACTCTGGACTCTACCGCTAATAGCGAGTGCGTCAGTCATTAGAAAATCTTAATCCGATGATTGATGAGATTTTTACGGTTGTGAGCAGCTTGTAAAACGAACTTTCGTGAACTGATCTGCTCTATGAATACAATTTTTCTCGCATCTTTGAAGGACTGTCCAGGAGTATTACGACAAGAACTAGAGCCTATAACTGGAGGTCGGGTTTTACTGAAGAACTTAAACTTGGAAAAAATAATGATGCAATAATTTGATTTATAATTGCGCCGGAAATGTTAAAATTATTATGCCCTAGTTAATTAACAAAAAAGCGAGGAATTTGATTAAACGCAAATTTATACCGAGATTGAATATTGTTTTATGGTTGATTAGTTTCCCTAAAAACATATAAAGTCAAAAACACTGTTCTAATTTTGCTTTTTAAACAGTCGGTGTTATTCGACTTTCTTCAAAACAATAGGAATTTCCTTCCGCAGTATGAATTTTAGCTCATGACCTCATGTAATAATCAACCTGTTCTCTGTTGTTTTAGGGCGTACTCGCTAGTGGATTCAAGCAGGGTATCAACATTTCTGATTTCAATTCTCTTGATTGTCTATGGCAGCTTCCGGTAAGTTTTTGTTTCTATCTGCTTTTAGCTTGTCGATATTTTAACGGTAATCTTTACTCTATTCCACATTTTTTTGAGGTTACGCTTCTAAAAAAACGACGGAAAATATTTGGAGTCTGTATGGTCTGTATGGTCTTCTAGTCTAGGTCCAGTTTCCTCCGATTTGAGAGGGCTTCATTGAGCATTTCGTTTCTCCTGAAAAGTGCCTATATGTGCTGCAAGGCTCTAAAGTGAAAACAACTAATTGCAGTGCAAACACAGTTTGGCAGGTCCCCGCTGAGTGATTCTGAGCTTCCTTAAAAGACGTGTGTCATAAAGCTTGGTAAGTTTCTGATGCATTTCACAAAAGGTATTAAAACGAAGTAAAGTTTTTTTCGAACGTTGGAGACTGTATTTAGAGCGGCAGCTAGCTAACATGCAGGTTTCTTTGTATTGCGTCGAATAAACGCTTATGGGCGCACCCCCTTCACGAAGTATTTGCCAGGTAGTGTAGGACTCACGTAGGAGGCAACCTTACTCCACTAAAATTTCGCTGTATTGCTCTCCACCTCCTGGCGCGTACGTTCATGCCTTTCCCCATAGCACTTTTCCAATAACGAACAAAATTAGTTGCTTCCGTCTTGGCACATCCAGTGCGCGAGGTCCCGAGTTGTGCTAGCTTGTAGGTCCGAAGACGGATTCCTGTGATCGCTGAGGGCTGGACAATGGAAGGGAGGATGGTTTACTGTATCACTAGCGTTCAAAGAGATTACACACTTCTGTGGTCGAAGGTCAAACCAGTGCAAATATTTGTACTTAATAAAAACCTGGGTCTTAAATTAGGTGTCGCGCCCCGTTTTTTTGGCCAAATTTGGTGCACAATATGGGCTTTTTAACTACAGTGTTTGCCTGCTCTTCTCGTATAATTTCATTCCTCGCGTCAGTTGATAGATGTTTTTATACGCAGCGTGCTCTTTGCTGCGAGGGAGCCTCCCAGAGTTGTTTCCTGATTTGAGCCCCTAGGATATTGAGCCCGCTAGAACTAGCATCGATACCTGGTTGATTGTCGTTTAGCCCTCGATGACACGCAAGTCCACCATCTCTATCCGCCACGGGTACTTCACTTGTCCCCGACCAGATCGGCCCATACCAGTACGCCGAAAAGCATGTTGGATTCATCGGCCGGTCTCAGCAGACGTCGCTTACTTCTTCTGGTGTCCTATATGGGAGGAAGAATCCCTCTGACTTGAGCAACCGCCGGTCTTGCCTTCACCGCCGCGAGCCTCAGGTGAGGCTTACCTGTTAAGAATTGATCTAGATGTACTCTTAAGTATCTTGCGGTCCGTACCAGTTGGCTCGGGCTGTCATCCACAGCTTGATTGGCAGGCATTTCTTACGCCCGATCAGTAGAATGGCCTCGTTCTTGGCGGAGTCGAGTGTTAGGCCGTGCATGTTTAGCGTAAGCCAAAAGTTGAGTATCATGCGGTAAAGCTCTCAAGAGCGGGAGTCCATTGTAGATCAAGTGCCAGAGCACAAAACTTAGGATTGGCCCTGTGGGACCCTGACTTCATATGTATTTTCAGGCCTTCGTTGTCGATTGTCCTTTCATCTAGGTAGTCAGATACAGCTTTTACTAGGTAGGAAGGCACCCTCTTCTTTTTGAGGGTATTCGGGACAATAAATTTGGTCAGGCTATTAAACAAGTTCGTACATTCGAGCTGATGGTTTTTTTACCACTGAAGGTAATTGTTGCCGGTCGAGGCCGCCTTGAAAAGACCATGAAATGCTGTTACAACTGAACGGTATTTGCAAAATCCGAACTGGTCGTCCTAGCAATGTTTGTGTGTGCTTGTTCATAAAGGACTTAAGTCTATTCTACTATTGCCTTTATTCCTTCGGCCAAGGTGCTAAATTGGGGAACTCCTTAAAGTAGACATTGACCGCCGCGGGGAATAATCCGTCAGGTTCTGGAGCTTCTCCGGGTTTATATGGTCTCTCATTATTATACTTTGAGCTGCTGTAACTGGCGGAATTTTCTTCTGAGGATATCTTCCATGAAATATGTCCAGTCGAAGGGAGAATGGAGACGGAATTGCAACATCGGGATCGCTTTCCGTTTCTCTAAATCCAGGGTCAACTTTTGTTTCCGCTCTTTTTCTGTCAAGGGGGCTATCTTTTGCTCGATGCCTTCGAAAAGTCTGTCCCAGCACTAACACTTGTGTGGTCGTAATCGCCCTCCATAGGATAGCCCTATTCGTGTTGTAGTCCAGAAACAGTGCGACTGTAACCTTCGAGTCAGCATTGCAAATCTACTTCATTTCCAGCTTGCGCCAGGACTTGCCATAAGAATACCTGAAAGACTAACGTTCCGAGTTCTATCATTACTTGGGGGCCACAAATTATCCCATTAGCCCTTGCAGGTTATGACCGAGAAACGCGGGAGTCTATAGAGAGCTTTGCAGTTCGTCGGGCAAGGTGGGCCTGCCGTGCTGTGCGATGACACCCCTGAGTCGCGTGACGAAAATTCCTGAAGAAAACTTTTGGCCTTAATGCTTATCCTTTCACTTGTGTTAAACCTGTCGATTAGGTGCTCCATAAAGCTATTGGAAGGGTTCTCTTCGGCTCGAGGGCTTGCCAGTCTATCACACACAAAAGTGTGTGTCCCGTTCAGCACAGGGCGAGGTTTAGGAATGACTCCTGGTTATGTATGTGAAAGGTGAGCGTGGATCCGCAGTTGAAAGTGGACCCGCAGTTGAGGTTTAGCAGATCGTGCGTCGTCGTTCGCTCAGTAATAAGTCTGTCTGGGCACTTGTGTGAGCGGAATCCTAGAGTTTCTAGGCAACGTGGAGATTTCCCAAAATGAACTGCAGCCGAGGCGATACTGGCCTCGGACATTCAGTTAGTTGGTAATGCTGAGTACTTAATTCATTCAAAGTGTCCAAGTTCCAAGGCATTAGGACTGCTATAAAAGAGGGGGGGCCTGATGCCTGGTGGTTTATACTTGGTGGTCTTGAAATGTTCGCAGAAGGAAGGTTGCGATCTGAAGTCTGGCTTGGTGTTACCCAGTGTTTTGCGGTTTCAAAGTGACTCCTTTAGGATTCCCTGAGCTGAGTTCAATTAACTTCTTAGTTAGCTTCTTAGCTAGCTTTATTTAATACAGCGCCGCGGCCAGTTTGGCTGCGACAAGGCAAGGCCGAGCTTGCGGACTAGCAGTTCAAGCTTATTGCTTGCAATGAGTAGCCTTTGGCCCTTCGTTACGTAGAATAGCAGTATCCTTCGTCACTAGTAGTCAGCAACCTCATCCATCCACAGTTTGATCAGTGACCACACGGCACCAAATAAGAAGACAACCGATCTTTTCTGTCTGCGAAACTTCGCCTCTGCCTTCTGCCTTCGCTTTGTCCTTCTTATCCCATTCCGTCGGTGTAGAACTTAAAACGTGGCTTCAGAAAGAGCAGGCAAAAAAGGACCTTCGAAGCGTAGCTTCCCCCTCTGCGTTCTCGAGTTTAGCCAACAGAGCAGTCCGCTTTTCAAAGTCAATGAAGTAAGCGGGTACCACATAGTTATGATGCATTAAGTCCATCTGTCCTACGCTAGACATCCTTCTCGCTGGGGTCCAGCGTGGCGAAAACGTTGCCGATCGCGTTAGCCAGATCAAGGTGGTGACCGGGCTCTCTTTTTCACGAGAGGCCTCTGGCCTAAACACAGAGTGGGAGGAAAACACTGCACAGAATATTATCAGCGAGCCTAATCCGCCTGGGGGAAGTGGGAGGAAAGGGTGGACGGGAATCCGCATTTCTTTCGTGTCCGCCTTATTAGCATAATCGCGTTTGCCGTACACTCCCATGCCCGCACCAGTCCTACCCTGCAGTTCGCGGTGCCTCACTATTCGCACTACTCAGCTACTACACCGTTTCAATCATCATTCAGCCCTCTTGTGCGCACAACTCCTTTATCGCGCGGCTTCGATCCACGGTTGTCTTTGTCGGTTTTATTCAGTTTCTGCCTACAGATCCCGATTGTCGAGATCAGCACTATATTATTCCGTCCACAGTGCGTCACTTTACGTTGCTTGCACGCGACCTCGTTCAAAATGGCCGATCTCATGGCATACAATGCATTTATGGAGCCAAGCATAAATAAATAAAAAAAAACGTCCATAAAAGATTAAATTCGCAAGGCAATTTGTCTCCCAGAAAGCGTTAGGTGGTGAAACGTACTAGACTATAAACCCCGAAAGGCTCGGGGTTTGATGTGAGGATGGCATTCTGCTGAGACCACTTTGAGATAAAACAGTCTGCCACCACGGTATTAGCACTACGAAAATAAGAGAAACATCACAAATTCACGAAAACCATCTAAAAAAGATCCGGCATTCGATTTAAGATATGCGCTACCATTCCACTAAAATCTTAAATTCTATTTCACTGGAAAAAACGCATTGGAAATCTGTCAACTAGGATATTTTCCGAGAACTCGATACAAAACCCGACCTAATAGTCCGCTAGAAAATCTTAGCTAGAAAATTTGCTCAAAGTGAGCGTACAAACCTAGCACGTAGAACGAGGTTTATTCAAGCCAACTCTCAAAGCTCATGTATTCTTAAAAATAGCTTTGACTGACAAAGAACACCTCGCGTACTAGTTGGTGTACAATCTCTTGTCTCATAACATTGGTTGAAAGGCCAGGGACGGCTCGAAGTACCTTGAAACTTTCGCGGATTGAAATTGCCGAGTTCGAATATGATTTGGCACGTTACGGGTGTACAACAGGAGACTGCCCTTATCACTCGTGTGGGCAGGTTACGTAGGTTAGAAAAATAACTAGGCATCACACCGGTGAAAAACATAGCAATAGGAAAAGCTTTTTCCTGGATTCAAAGATACCAGTCACAGACTGTGCAGGCAGTAATTACTATAGAACAGGGTTTTTCTCAACCTTGGTTCTGCGAGAGTGGCACTGTGGACTATTGTGTGTAGCAATTAACAGTGTAAAATTATAAGGCCATTAGAAAAGAACAGCAAATTTGTAATAGGCTATGTTTATTATTTTCAGATCACTTAATATGGAACAAGAAGCCAGATTAAAAGAGAAGGAGGCCCGAAGTACGTTACTTCGCGACGGAGACAAGAGCCCTCAGGATCCAAACAGTAAATAACCTAACCATTTAGGGCCTTTCATTTAACAAGCCTGGAACTCTTTATCACATTACTTTAAGCAACTCTGACGATACAGAGCTTCGATACAAGCGTCAGGCTAGTTGAACTTTAGTAATGTATATTTATGCTATGTAAACTGAAGTTAAATATATTTTTGAATAGATATGGCATTTACGTGTTGTTAGGTAAAAAAGACTTTCATCTGTAGACGATCGACAAAACTTGGGCGTCAACCTAAAAGCTATCTCTAACAGAAAACTAAGTGGATAATCAGCATCCTTTTTGTATCACTGTGGCTCGACGAAGCAAAGAAGATACAGTAGACATGGTCATTTCGCTTTCAAACGTTTCCGAAGCAATATAGAGTAATCCCGGAACGAAGAAAGCCATGCCACCATGCCATCAGCCATCAATCAATTTAATGATGTCGCGGTTACTAATATGCGAAAATGCAAGATATAAACTTATCTTGCATTTTATTTATTTTTTTATTATTTATTATATTATATGATATTATTA
>MNPL01024108.1:21803-52560 GCA_002081605.1 Tropilaelaps mercedesae
TATTATTATTATTATTTTATTTTTATTAAATTTATATTAATAAATAAATAAAAAAATTAATATATTATATTATTTATAATATATTGCATATCTATTGTCCCTTTCAGACGTCCAGACATTAGACACAATGCAAGCTCTCTGTCTTCCTTTGGGAGCTTCTGTATCCTTGCTGGTTATGTTTTTCTTCTTCGACTCGATGCAAATGCTGTTTGCTGTTGCCACTGCAGTTGTCGCAACAGTGGCCCTCGCCTTTTTACTTCTGCCTATGTGCCAGTACATCATGCGACCGTGTTCAAATGGACAAAAGTGCGTCACCTTTAGCTGTAGTTGTCTTCTACAAGTGAAACTTTTGAAAATGGTGTAAATAATAACAGCAATAAAAATAGTAGTATCTAGGCGTTCTAATTATATTAGCCCATACTTCCTAAAACTTGGTTAAATTTTGTCGCTAAGAACATTTATTATAAGCTATAAATCCCATGTTAACATTATAACAAAACCGTTCTTGGTTCCTATAATAAACAAATGCTTTCTATACGGAACTTCTTTAGCCTAATCGCCTCTAACAGGCGTTCAAGGGAACCTTTTAGTAATATTGCCTATGCTTTTCTATTGGCATCCGAATAGCCTTGAGTTATTCCTGACATGCTCTTCTATTGGTATTTCAAGTTGTTCTCGGTTCATTAAATTTTAAACTTTAGTGTAATAAGCATAATACGGTAATAATATGTTTTCCGTATACTATATATGCCAAGTCGAGGTTTTACTAATCCGTTTAATTCGGTTTTAGGATTTCCTTTGGTGTTTGCGGGCGTTTCACGGCAGCGGAGCTTGTGGCGTTCGCATTATCTTTGGGTATCGTTTGTGTGTGGGTATTAACAGGCCACTGGCTCTTAATGGACGCCATGGGTATGGGCCTCTGCGTTGCCTTCATCGCTTTCGTACGATTACCCTCCCTTAAAGTTTCAACGCTACTGCTCACAGGTACGTAAGATGATCGAAGGTAGGTTTTTCATAATCTCATATAATCGATTTGGTTCTTAAATTGAGCAGTCGAGTAGCTCTTAAGACGAATTTACCCGAAAGTTTCGTACGAATTCGTGAACATTTGATTAATTTACATGTATTCACCTTAAATTTTCATGGAAAGTTTGTTGACTTAACCAGATATATCGCAGGGATACATGTTTTATATCGTACAAAATTTGTCTGAAATATTTAATTGCCGGTGAAACCTATTTCTACCACACTCATGACATCCGTCACCTAATATTCCACTATGCGGTCAGGGTGATGCAATCATCACTAGTAATATATACGCCCAAAGATATCGATTCCAGTCAGATTTGTAATATATGTATATACCGAATCTGACTATATATAAATATGCAACATCCCGAAAAGTGGCCAAGCGTCTATTGTTACCCGCAGCGAAAATGAAATGTTAGCCAAACTTTCATAAAACATCCTTTACTTTAAAACACAGGCTACCCCTGGAGTTAGAGATTTGTCGAAGATAGTTGACTTATATAATAATTCAATTAGGTCTGAAGTTAGATCGGCCAAGATTACTTTTCGTATCACTAGAAGATCATCCGAATTGTTGTGGACAATTTTACGAAATCATTTTGCAACTAAGAGTAACGGGGTAAATGCGTTCTTAAAAGAAAAGCGTATTTAACAAGGCTCACATTGAACTCTCCTATGCCGTGGACTGCCTCACTGTGATTGACATAGCTGAAGATCCTCATAGAGCGCCAGAAGAGCAATCGAGCGAACTTGAAGCCAGTGGGCGGCACCTCGTTGTGAGGTGTATTTGGGCGTATTTTGTTCGGTGAGTCGGTCATCCAAGTTTAGCTGTCGTTATGAAGATGTTGGGCTGTTATTCAAGAAAACAGCATATGAAGATAGTTTTTGTGCTCACCAGGACGGGATGTCCGTGCACTTGTAGCGGTGTTTATATTCGTTAATCTCAGTGGACTTCTTCATCTAAGACGTTGTAAAGGATAGCTTTTTTTGAGAACTATATTCTTTGAAAGACATAGTTCGATACGTTGAAGAAATCTGTAGAGAAGTTAATGAAGAACTTCGTTTAATTCGTTCGTTTAATTAACCATTTTCTATACGTCGTTCTTTATTGCTAGTTTATCGGGATCTTGTTTCATGCTGTTGAAATCGAAGAAGCCGTTTCCGGGATAGTGTAACTAGTTCTGAAGTTTCGAAAAGTGTTTTGTCACTGTGAACTTCTTTTGCTTCGAAAAATAAAGACTTTTTTGCACTCTGTCCTTCCAGCATAGCGTACCCTGCCAAAACTTCGGTAGAACATTGCAATCCCACTCGCGCTTTATACAATGAATGGCATATCAACCTTCAGAAACACATTTTTAAAAATAAAGATTTGATTTGAGGGAGCTGCGTGAAATATGTGAACGACCTCGAAAACGGCTATTTTTATGTCCAGAAGATCCATACTGATCGAGAATTTGTGTTCGTGGAAGCAAAATGCTCAATATTACTTTAGGATTAATGAATACGATTCAAAATCAATAGTTCGGTCGAAATTATTTAGACACAAATGACTTTTCGGAGAAACACAAGCGATGGACGTAATTGGGTCATGCAACCTATAGGAACGTGTGGAAGAAAAAGCTCACACGATTCTACGATTTCGTGTTCTGCAGAAGTTCTAGTATCCACAAACACTCACTGATCGCTGATACTAATCGCAAGCTACATCCCAACTGGCCTTAACCGCGAGTTTGAACCTTGCAGACAGACTTCACCTGTTACATGTCGAATTTTCGAAGATGCGTATGCCAAATATCTCACACAGCCGTATAAAATGAGCGCTGCGTATTACGGCCCGAGCGATACTGAGGGTTAAATTAGCCGGAATCTGTTTGGCTATATGAGCGTCACACATACGTTATGTTTCTAAACCTGATTAATCGCTCTGTAAAAGTTAGCTATTCACTGAATATTTACATCCCAATGTGTTCAAAAGAAAACTACGGAGTAGAAAATGAAACGAAATTTTAATAGGGTCCGCGATCACTTCACGATGATTTGATTAGTGGCATCTGAATCACTTGGATTTTACAAGTAGTGTAAACACACAAGTTTATTGGTTATTCGATAACTGTTGGGCGAAAATTCTCTTGCGGCGCTGTTCACTTTTAGTTCGAGCCTCTTCATTTTAGACTTGAGATGTTAGTGTCTTTGTCGTAATTATTCAATCGACGGGTATTTAATTCAAGTGTCCAAACAAATAGATGATTTTGTCGCAGTTTTACATAAAAAACGATGATATTAAACATATCGTATGAAACAATTTCGTACCTTTTTGCTATAGAGGCTCCTCCATAGCTTATTTGGTGTTAGGGAGGTCCACGCTCTGCGCACCTTATGAGCAAAGCCACGCACTGACTCCGTATTTTTCCTGCGGTGAAAACGCGGTCTCCTAAAATTCTACAACGATAGTTTTCGTAAGTACGTGAAGTTGTCATTGGTCTGTCACACAATTAGCTCGTTTGTGTTTTCATGGTTAATCTGAGAATTTCTCATGGTCTCTTGACTCGCAATGTATTAAAATCGAAAGGCTAATCGGGCGATTGCACTTTCTCCAATCGCTTATTAGAGCAGTGAATTGATTTTCCCTATATATCCATGGGCCGAAAAAGTTCCTGGTTGGCCTAGTTCCTGGCTATCGATTCCCGCTAATTCCTGGCATTGCCCAGAACTCGATTCTGGGCTACTGGAATGACGAAGACGGGCCACTAAATAATGTGTTGATAGCGCATCTGCAGCGAACTGACGTACGTTACCGAAGGTGGCAGCGGCATTATGTGATCGCTGGCCGTAAATATGCGTACACACATATCTTCGGGTCTCGCAGACACATCAGTTTATTTCATGAACTCGTTTCCTAATATTTTTCAAGGAAATGTGTGCCATATGATGAAATGAAGGAAGCATCGAAACGTTCTCTTAAGGGTGATGTGGATTCCATCCTTTCCATACAACAGTTTCAGGCACCAATACTTTCTCTAAATTTTTGTTAATGGGAACGAAAAACTAGACACCAAAAAACGTGCAGTAGCTATCTGTTGATATATAGACATAATACATTCTATTGCTTGGAAATACTGTTTTAATGTACCGTCCATACGTCGTCTCTATTGTGATGAAGGCTCAAGGCTGTGTACATAGTGAATTCCACATGGCGATAGTTTGTGTGTTTAGCTCAGGTATGTAATTATCTCGAGACATATAAACACAAATGTATCCATCTTTTATCGTGGAGTGCGCATCGTCCAGTGCGTGGAGTCTTTCTCTGTGAAAAACCGGCTTGTTGCATTTAGAAAACTCTCCAATTAAAAGAAAAAATCCTCCAATTCCGCCCAGATCCATCCTTGTCTATCCTTATCCTTAGAATTTCACAGCGGTCCTTGCTTTTACCCATATAGCAGACCTCCTTAGCCCTGTAAACGTTGGGTTAAGCCTAACCGGTATGCATAATGTCTCTAACCATTAAGACGCAAACTATTTTTAATTGAGTTAATTTCTGTATTAATTACGTGGATTAATTACGTGCATTGAATTACGTGTAACAGAGCTTATTCAGTTTTATATATCGGAAAACGGTGATCTCGTAGCTTCTATAAGATCTTGAAATTAATATAAAACGCTATTAAAAAATTTCAGGGCTACTTATCTACGATGTATTTTGGGTGTTCTTTTCGTCGTATATCTTTAATGCCAACGTGATGGTAAAAGTGGCAACACGTCCGGCAGATAATCCCGTGGGCGCTATATCTCGGAAATTACACATTACGACACAGAATGAAGGACCCAAACTTTCCTTGCCTGGAAAGCTCGTATTTCCATCAGTGCATCAACAAGGACACTTTTCCATGCTTGGGCTCGGAGATATTGTAATGCCTGGTTGGTAGAAACATAGATAACAGTCACAAACCTGTAGGGAGTGCCCAGAGCTGCAGTGAAAAATTAATATAAGAAACATCAATTTTCAACGTTTACTATTGAATATCGAAAAAAGTGCATAATCAAAAACTTAGAAATTAGTGTGTTTTAAAGTAAAGTTTTAAAGTAAGTGTTTTAAAGTAAAGTAATGATAAAACGTATCAGAACCGCGTAGCCGCAGGTATAAAGACATTTATGGCGTACAATATAGTTATTTCTATTGTACTGCTATAGCATGCCGCTCCGCTTAGCCAATGTGACCGCTGTACGCTACAACTAACGTGTGGTTTCTTGTGGGTTTTTTTATAGGTTTGTTATTATGCTTCGTGCTACGTTACGACGCATACAAGAAAGCACAGCTTTTGAGTTCGCTTGAAGGAGGAGCTCTACCGTCAGGAGCATTATCGGGGTCATTACCGCCACCTCCTCCTTTGCCTCTTTCTTTATACCGCATTTCATACTTTCACTGTTCACTTATTGGGTATTTTCTTGGCCTCCTCACGGCCACTGTTAGCTCCGAAGTGTTCAAGGCGGCTCAACCTGCGCTTCTATATCTCGTTCCCTTTACGCTGCTGCCTCTTCTTCTTATGGCATACCTTAAGGTACGTATTCAGAAAGACATACAATTAGGTATGCAATAAGTAACCACGTGTTTACTGGACGCAAAAAATGAATCATTCCACATATCATTTGTGTGAGCGACTGTTGTAAACGCCCTTTACCAACCTTAAGATCATTGATAACTTTATCGAGGAATGTCCGGTATGACTTTACACCGGTATGACGGTATGACTTTAACAAGTCGAACATACCAAAAAATTCGGATCCGAACATTCGAAATGTGCAAACGTTCTTTATTTCACTATTTCACACCGTTTATTCCGGACAGTCTCAGTCAGCTTGCCCACTGTGTCGGCTCATGGAGCTGCCTAAACACGGTACTTCCGACTCCTCGAAGTGAATCTATACTCAGGTCGAAATATGCTACTAAAAGTGTTCCTAGGCACATTTAACAGAGCCAACAACGCCCCAGTTATTCGTAAACTTCCGTTGCTACCACAAATAACTTTGTTACACTTTCACCGACGTGATCATACGACAACCGATGCAATGGCAGAAAAAACGCCCAGAAGAATTCCAGGAACAAATTGCTTGTTCAGACTGAGAATTCAGGACCTATGCCTGTACGCAGGTTTACTGGTTTTATCATGTGCTATTTTCGAAAAAAGTGGTAGGTCTGAAAAAATACAGGAACAACCGGCAGAAACAGCAACTTACGCTGCAATCGCCGACATCGCCTAGTCGGCGACGTCGGTCGATTAATGCTTCTTCCATATGGTGCAGCGGAATACTTCCTCTCGCCTGCGCTTGAGGAATTCGCTCCGAAAACACAGCGTTGCTGGCAAAATGGACGTGAACAGCAGAAAAAACCAGTTTGAAAAGCTTGATGCAAATTTAAACCTGTTTCGGGCCAAGTCCGATCCGTATACTCCCTTTGTGCCTTTGTTCTCGACTACGAAGCCAGAAATTACGCAATCGCATGGACAATCGTTTCAGAATATTTTAGGGTCTTTGTGTCGTGGAAGTCGTGGAGAGCGGTCGATGCATGTAGAGAGCTTACCAGAGAAAATGCAGACTTTTCTAGGAGTCATAAACTTTTAAACTAACAAATGAAGGAAAGTGCGTTTTCCCTTTGGCAGTGACCCCGCAAACGCAGAGAGGTGAAAACGTTTGGACTTCGTAATATCTGGGTTCGGAGAATACAAGTCAACTGAGTAAAGCTGCCTCTGAGTCGTCATTGCCACCGGGTTCAATCGTTGAGGGGTCCTTATGAGGGTTCCGGTGTTCTTCCGGTATTCTTGTAAATGATCTTTGCCCCCCGCCATTGGAGAACAATTTCGTCGGTCTGTTTGGCACTAGGATCAAAATAATGGTAGTATACGTATCGAATATAGCTATATAATAATCGAAAAACTCGTCATCAAATTATACAAAACTCCATCTGAACTCCGCCTGGTTAGGTGTGGGTATCTAAACACAAAGCTAAACCAACCCAGTTATATAACTTAGTTATTATGACTTAGTTATTATTAGTAGAATTAAATTCCCCGGTCTTTCCATGGGCAAATAGGGAATCGCTTCCGCGGCAGCAACAACCCTCATCGATGGAACAACCCTCATCGCTCTTTCCCTGACTTTTAGCGTCAACGTCACAAGCTAAACGTAGATACGCAAGAACACCTTTCATTTCTGCGCCTCCCAATTCGCACTAGACTGAGTAACTGACCGTCATTTAATACATAAAATATTAAATACATTTAATACTCTACTTTATTTAATACGTCAAAATACATTTAATAATAATTTTTGATCCATGTCAGTGGTTCCATCAGTGGTTGGTCAGTGGTAATAAGTGGTCGAAAGTTGCTCCGCTATTTGCTTGAAGTGTTAATCATTGATTTCTAAATCGCTTAAAACTTACCTAAGGCGTGTCCTGGCTCTCCATCGCATGGCTATGAAGTAGATTCGTGTATTTTCTGGCCGACACACCACTATTTATCGAAGAGCTCACGCTTTTACCCCTTTGTAACCCCCACACAAGTGCACAACAACAATTTTCACAAAGGTTGATTCTGGCTTTTAACTACCGGTTTAACGAATAATGACGCGTGAAATTGATTCAATTGACGCGTTGTGACAAGATTCGCCTGTGACAAATTCTATACCGCCGCAATTTACTATAACCTCGCCTCTACCGCCTATTGGACGTCTTACCGGGAGGGATTCGTTACCATACTCGACCCACTTGAAGCCTAGGTTAATGTTTGTATGCAGGGGACCATTATGTAGGTGCTGAACTGACGATGCTGCAAGTTTATTATTATTCACGACTGTTTGCGGTGACAATTTTCAAGTGTTTTTAATATGGGCCTTGATGTGTCTTACGTGAGCTTTGCTTTCAACCTTAGCCATATTTTGTTTTTGCCTGACCGTACTGCTTATGATTGCAACGTAATTAATTCCCGAGGAGTATGCAGATTTCATGAAGTTTGCTTCAAATTTGTTTACACAAAAAAATGTTAGCGACATTTGTGAATATTCGTCAAAGCTTTAGGATAATAAAAACAAACCCCTATATATCCCGATTAGACAAATCATATTATCATAACTTGTTTTACTTGACTGTATTTTAGGGAGACCTCCGACGGATGTGGAGTGAGCCTTTCCACACAGCGCCAATTGCGAGGCACCTAGACGTGTAGTTGGTACTTCTTGTGGTATCAAAATGTATGGATATTTAATAGTGACATCTTTTGTGTATATAATAATTATCTCGTCTCCTGCCACCAAACTGTACATAATATGCAGAAACATAGACAGCAATAGACAATTAACGCGAGGATTATAGATAGTGGTAGGAAATGGTATAAAAACGTGTTTATAAGGGGACTCTAAAAGCAGCACCACAAATAGAGTATGCCGAATAAGATGACATTAAACGTGACGTCTGGATATATATTGGTGTATCCAACAAACAAATCGTGTGTGAGTTACCTTGCGTGGATGAATGTGATTTAAGGTTATAATGGAACAATGTATGTAAAAATGATTTCCGACCGTTGTATAACGACGACTTGAGAAATTGTGTTATCTTGGCTCTACTATTTAATAGCGGGGGTAATCCGAATGATTAAAATCATTCAGTTCCCTTAATAAGAATTGGAACTTTCCTTATAATTTGGAGTTAAAAAAACTTAGAGCAACTTGTATAGGCACACAACAAAACTTGTATGGAATGTACAAAAAGCTGTTTTTCGCATCCCAGTATTTTCAATTTGGCCACGTTGTCATTTATGCTAGTATTAAGAGAAGTCAGGAGTCTTATCTTTTGGAGTCTTAACGTTAGGCTCTTCCTGAGAGATTTGTACAAATTTCAAGAAGGCTATGAAGTTGTGAAACTAGTAAATTTTACCTGCTGGGGGTTGCAGCAGTGATATTTGTTGCGATTGCTTACTTTATGAAGGTGATAATTTTTATGCCGCCTGAAATAATACGCGTTTACAGAAAAGGTCAAAAATGAAAGAACGAAATAGCCGAAGAATTCCTTTCATTCACTTTTGGACACAATTGTACAAACGATTCGTGAAAACTACAAAAGGACATTCTTTGTCAGTTTACGATCTTCTGATTACGTTATTACCGATTTTTAGTGTTTTGTAATACCATTTAGCTTGACATTATCGTTATTTGGCATATGTTTTTCTCTCTCACCAAGCATATGCCTAAAATTTCGTTTCTTATTAAAACTCCTTTTCGCTAGTTGTCTATAGTTACTTTTTATGCATTTTAAATATAAAGAAAGGGCGTAAATGCCACGAAACTAAAGAAATGTGAACGCCAGGTTTATAAAAAGCTTCCTTTTACGCTGAGTCAAACTATCTAATACGAATGTTGAGTCTAAGATAAAATTGAGCTGCGACAAAACTTGCCTGATTGAACATAGCCGATTAAAACATAGCCGATATTGCGGGATACCTGAAGCACATAATGCCGTCCGCGACCATGGGATGCAGCTCCGGTTTGAACTGTTTGTCATTGTTTTGTAGCAAAAACCAACATTACTGTGAATTCGTAATGTTGCCGTGTTACTCTCTGGCGGGTATGTGTTGCACACAGTCAGAAAATTGAGCTACTTGAATACTACGGAAATATCAATGCCACGTCAAACTTCACTAATATGTGCTTGCAGAAGGTTACTAGAAGTTTTCGGTTAGCGTATTTAGCTTGCTACAAAAACAACATTTGGCAAATATTCCGAGATCTAGGAAACGGTAATTCGGTATCAATGCTCGGACTTTGTTACCAAATGAATTTCGAGGCATTGTTTGGACACCCATTCTGTCAGCAACACAACGTTAAACAAAAGTTACAGGTCTGGGGATGCGTTACCTCTCGTATAAGGACGGGTCCAGCGGAAGACCGAGTGTAGAAAAAAAGGAACTTAGTTTGCACACAATTGCGTTAGTGGCGACAATACTGTTGTTCTTATGCAGGAGATCCCTTAAAATTGATTATTTTTATAGAAATACGTAATCCCTAAGGACAACAATATATTAGACAGACAGCAAGCAACGTTGCGAGATCAACCGACACCAAAAATAACTACAAGGCGCACTCTATTAAGTGACGGTAAAATCATAAAAAGCATTTATAATACGTTCTGTTTCGAATACGAAACAACGTTAATTATTCATTAACGTTCGATAACAGTAGTGAAGACAATCCGCTTTCCAAACGGGACATAATCACTATTATTATTTTTGCCCCTATAATCATAATTTTCATTATCTGTTATTATTGTTATCTCTATCATGATTATGAGTCTGATTTACTCTCCACTCACTTTGCTTGCCCTCTCTATAATTTTTATGTCGAGAGAAGGCTAAGGCCTATATTCAAAAGTATACGGAGGCAGAATACCTACTCCTTTTGTATATATATTTAAAGCAAGCTCATATTAAGAAATCCGACTAGATGGGCTAAAGGTATGATTTCATAACCAAAAAATGCAGCATCATTTACAGTAACATCTCTAGCGGAGGCAAATAGATGTTAGTTTAAAATCTAAACTAAGAAATGTCCATATACGCTCTGAAGAGCGTACATGGACAGAGGGTCATCACCGGTAAATATATAATGTGAACTACATAGCTTCCGGTGATCTCACTAGAAGTCAAATACTGTCAAAGATTGGAGTAATAAAAAAAATCTAATTAATATTTTAGTTTTTTCTTTTGTACAAATTATAAACATCTATTATCAGAGCTGGAGCAGATTGCTTGTACATAGTGCTTAAGTGATACATGTGTTTTTATTAACAAAAATTTGCTAAGTTGCTAGCAAACATTACAATTAGGATAACGAGCGATGTCTGCAGTGCGGTACGGAACTGAATGCTTTTCGAACACTAAAAGTGTTTGAAAAGCATTCAGTTCCCCGAAAAGGTTCAATGTCCCTCGACACTTAATCCAAAGCCGCGATTTCTTAGCTCCTCTTATGCTAATATAGGCTACAGTTGACCCTCTGTGGAGTCTCGTAAGTTTTACATCTGAGTAGCATCGGCAATAACTATTTCGTAACTGCTTCTGAAAGCCATTAAATGTGCAGACCTGTTTATTTTTCGTCGTAAAGCCAATTGATTTCGGCACAATCTTGCCGTCGCCACGTGACCTTCGCCGTTCGCAAACTAGTCAAAGATTTGATCGACAAAGCAAAAACCAGCCAAAAGCATGCCCACTTGGGCTATCCGCCAATAAGTTTTTGGTCCCTACCAGAGTTGCCACACGAGGCCACAATTGAGCGTTCACATCAGGCACATCAGCAGAGTAAAGGGTTCAGTTCGTCCATCCGAGCTCAGCCGCAGTCAGTTTCAGGTGACGTCCACACCAGCCCCAACAAACAACCAAGGCAAATCCGATTTATTCACATCCCACCTATTCGATTGTCACCTAGATCAACTAACAAGCCAGACGCGCGAATCAGACTCGCGATGAATCAACAACCGAAAGCATAAGGTGGCCGAAACGCACGTACTTTTTGGAGCTAGTCAACTAGCGCAGTACTAACTTAACAGCCGCTTCGACATACCAACCAGACGTGCAATCGAACCAACACGATCTCTATAAAATTCTAAAGTGCGAAGTGTACAACAGAGGTGGGCAGGTACAGCGGATTACAACGGCACAGTTGTTTGGCTGTTCGATGGCTCATTGAGATTGATGGCTAAGACTGAGATGTTGCTTCTCAGCAAAAAGCGCTACCACGGACGCTAATGCTGCCTGACGGTCAGCCCTAAAAATATATATTGGTGCTGCGACCATACCTTTAGGTAACGTTGCTCTTTCGATCGATTGTCCTTCTCTTTAGTGTCTTCCTTAGAATACCTTGCACAGAGACCGTGAAAAGGAAATTCTTCTCGTTGGATACTGTATGCCCCGCACATACTATGTGTTGACAATGAAGCAACAACCGTGTACCTCTGTCGTGGGGCGATAGCCGTGTTTACCATGGTGAAAACAATTCGTTGTTGTGTTGTATTCAGTGTTTAAATGAAATTTGTAAGAGCATTGTTCTGTGATAGATTATGCTCTTAGGTCTTTTCTATTTCTGCATGCTGTATGTGTTAGTGATATTAAGTCTCTGAATCTACATTGCGGTCACTGCAGATGGAGACCCCGTTTTCCATCGAATCGCACCCGCCGCGTGTAATGCTGAGACTACAATTGGAGGCGACGCTGGTGGCCGCAGGGCGGACAGCATGGCTAGTCGCGGCGGCGACACTGACAAGAATAGCGGCGGCACGTGCTAGAGCGATGTAGCAGTTCATCAGTGGTAGGACGATATCAATTTTGACCAGACAAGATTTGGGCCGCAATTGGACGATCGCAGAGGGTAGAGTCATCGGCTAAATCATGAAATAATTTAGAATGGCGGATTTTTCTGAAATGGCGTTATTATTAGGATAAGAATGGCGCCCAGGTGTACGACACTGGTTTGGTCGATCTTTAGTGGAGGTTTGAAAGCCGCGGACGCCCCGGTTGGCTTGTGCATTTGCGTTAATGAACTGTAGGTACAGCTCGGAGTCGAAAACCGTCCATGTTTCGCACCTGACGGCAACAGCCAGATATTATGGCTCGGTCTCATCGATAAGGCTAGGACAGCATGTCGTTATCGTTGGTTGCTGTAGGTAGACGTTGCGTTGTAATTTCTCGGCTCGTTATCACTACACGTGCGTTAGCTATGTGTGCTGGCGTATATAGGGTTGACTTGAGACCGTAAAGTTTCGGTGGCGCGGTGGGTTCACATGTGGTGTGGGCCCAGTAAGTGAATATTGAGTATTTTGGTTGTAACTAGTTGGTTAATTTCACATGGAGCCGTGCATAAAAGGTATGTGGATTTTGGTCACGTTACAATATTACTATTAAAGATAATTATATATGAGATATATTCTAAATAAATACGTCAGTCTTACGTTAAAAAGTATAAACAGGTTTTAATGAGAATTATATTGATGCCCATTTTTCTCTCAGTCATATTCGAATACTCTCTACAATACACCTTAATTCTGTAAACCTAAAGCTGACGTATTGGTCAATTATTATTTTCCCACATCATTATTAAACTTCACGCTGATGTCTCCGAAACGATATGGTTAGTATCAGCATTATACACTTCAAGTCGGGCATCTATTGATGCTCTTGACTTAAAGGACACTATTACTTGCAAGACGAGAACTACCACGACAGTGGTAGTAATGTAATAGTTAAGCTATTCACCAAATTCCGTAGAATGCTACTAAAGCTTCAACATTTTTCCCCAACATTTCCCGTACAGCAGCGAACGTAGAAGCTACGGCATTACGTTCGCGAAGGTAGTTCATACGTGGCTATACTAAGTTGTTGCTTACTAAGCACTACATACTTAATCAGCGAGCCCGTCTTTCCTATGCTGTGTGGTAGAAACGGAAATGCTCGCCAGTTCCCTTGGCTTATTGCTGCGGGTCTGGATGCTTGCCTATGCCGTCGATTCTAAATTTCAATTCGAAGACATGTCAATCATACTGTCGCGCATCATGCAATAAAGGCAAATCACAAACGGAACGTCGAGGTATCACCAACTCGGTACAGCTTCTTTAACATGACGGCCGTAAATATAGATGGCCAGGGAAATATAATCGGACAGATTAAAGGTTTGCTTGAAAAGTACTTATTAATCAAGACGACGAAAGGAATTATTAAACGGCCGAACACCAAGTGAGATGCATTATCTTAAGTGTAAAGCTATCTAACAACTACATGATTTGCGATTAAAACCTTCTTGTATAAAAATAAGAATAAATAAGTAAATTTTATAGAAAAAAAACTCCGGAACGTTAAAACGGCTGGTGCCCGCGAGGAAGTTTTACTCAACGTGATAATAAGCTTATCGACAAAACACCTTGGATTTTGATATTATTGCTGCCTATTAAATAACCACTAAAATTAAATGTAATTTTATAACTTTTATTAACCGTTTTGGCAAACTCGCAAATATAACTCAAAAGGACAAATCCAAGTTGAGTACAATGGAAGCTGATCCTCCTTTTGACCAGCTGGCATATCTAATTTCAGTCTGTGTACATTACAGATATATTGCAGAGTAGGATCGGTTCTATTAGATCGTCCAAATATGTGCCCATACGGGAAGGAATCCAAGACAACACAATGGATATGTAACAGCTCCATACATGTACCAATCTTCTAAGACAAACAAAAACAATCGACGATGGCTATGAAATGCCTGCCCAAGTGACTGATATAGTCTATGAATGTCGCTAATTTGAAAACTTCCATTCTCTGACACCACAATACGACCAAATATAAGGAGCAGAGAAGCGAGTAGCGGGTTAGCAATTATTTGAAATAAGCACCGCAAAACACGCATAGGCCATAAACAGGACACTCCCGCGGTGAGGATTAGAGGAACGCCAAGAGTAGCCACGAGGGCTCCTAGCGATATATTTAGCATTGCTAGGGGCGTTACCAAGAGGAGAAAATGTAAATGCATGATCAAACGTTGTGCTAACGGATACAACGCACTTCTAATAAACAGTGGCATTAGAAACAACAAAACTGATGCAGTCACTAGAAATAAGTACAATGAATCCTGAGTGGACAAGGGCAACAAACGCTTTACGATGTTCGCACCTTGCGGTGCTAGGCTGAACAGCCCTGCGCCTAATATCTCCAAACTTAACATTAAGGGTAAAGCACGCCACAGAAAGGTAAGGTATGCGGATGGGTGCTCGTCCATCAATTCTAGTAAGAGTGCTAGTGCTTTCAGAAGAACGCCACCCGTCAGAAGACCAAACGCAGTCATATAATAAGCGATTGACACGTATCGATCACTTGTCGGGAGGAAGTAGTAGAAGAATGATCGGTGGAATCGTTGGAGAAGGTTATTGACGGAACGCACTAGGCCTTCGACTACCCTACCAACAGGCGTTAGGCTTACATACCGGTACCCGGGTATTTTGGGCTCGCCTCGAAGCGTTAAAGCTTGTATTGCAAATCGATGAAACAGGCCATGACCAGCCGACGGCGCCCCAGTCGCTTGAAAAAATATTTGGGATACGAAATTTACGGCGGCGTGCTTCCAACCGTCCAGGGACTTCGACTCTTCCGGGTCCATACGACCTTCAAGCACGTACGGTATCCGCTCACGAAAGAGAAGATCCTTACAGGTGTTCACAAGATCCAAATTCGGAAGCTGGCCATTTAGCCCAAATATTTTCACATCAACCTGAAAAGCATGGGTGTTAACGTATAAATGACTTGCACAAAGCTGCATCGCGTAAAATAAAGTGAATGGTTTCAACCCCTTATATTAATTAGTATTCAATATTATATATATATATTCAACACAGTACAATTTGAGATATATAGATGGACTGAATACTATATTTGACGAAAAAATGTCGTTTAGCTATAAGGATTTCAACAGTCTATGTAGCACGTTTGCGTACTAGCTAGCTACCGTTGGAGGCAGAAAAGTGCAGGACTCAATAATTGATTGGAAAGAAATGAAAATATGAAGTGTTTTCGCTAACACAGCCCCGTAGTAAGCTAATAAAGATCATGGCAAACTAGGCGACCAATTCGTACCAGTTTGAGACAGTGACAACCACATTAATACTTTACCTTCGTGAATGCTTTCTGCGTGAATGCCCTGCGTCTCATTTTTGCCATAAATAGAACTTGTGCGGTATTGGCTCCTGGCTAATTCTTAACATTTTAACGTTTACGATCAAGCAATAGTTTTTGAAAAAAATTACAGTAAATAAGTTTAGTTTCAGTCAGCTCTAATGTCTCCTACCTGATCTATATGTTTGTCTTGCAGCTCAAGATTAATGGCAGCCAGTATTGACCCAGAGCGCGCCTCTAATGTGCCTGGCAGAATTACACCAGGTGAGGTTTCGATTAGATGATAAGCGTCAAGCCAAGCTTGTAGTCCCACCAACTCATGTTCTGTGATTACAAATATGATATCTTTGGACCAATGCAGCTGACGTCGAAAATGCTTTGCTAGGTCAAGAATAGCAGCGATGGAAGGCAAAGTAGAGCCGTGCGGTGAAGCAGAATTCCGAAATGGCACAGACAGGATGATCGACTCAGTTCGCGATGCTCGCGGCGCTCTTAAAATTGCATAAAGATTTTCACCGCGATGCAGTTGGCGGGTGCCAAGTGGGTACACAAGTGAAAAATTGTGACGATAAACCTCGAGTCCAGCTCGTCGAAACTGCCCTGCCAACCACGCTGTTGGGAGGCCCGGGTGTGTCGCCACTTCTAATTCAAGGGTTTCAAGAAGATCTTCAACATTTGCCGCTATTCGTGATGTACGCTCTACCATGCCTGGGAGCAATGAGTTATCCGAAAAATAGGTGCGATCGTTTAACGGTGCCCACGCCAAACCAGCGAACGCTGCCAGACCCATAGGGTACAATAGTATGCATAGGAAAGTCGAGTAGCTCTGCAAGAAGACTAGTGCACGGGGCCTCTGGCTATCCGACGATGTTAACAGGCCCATCGCGAAGCTTCACCAAAGCTGGCGTACTCACATACACACACACAAACACCTACTACGGGAAGGTATTCTGCAACGATATTAAAATTATATACAATTCAGAAAACTTTAGGCTCCCATTTTTTTAAGAAAGTAGATGTTTGTATGATTAGTTCGGTACGGACAGGCTCGAATATTATACTGACTGTACAGAAGGTACATTGAAGATGGCAAGACGACGTGTTCGATGAAAATGAAAATTGATTCACGGCTGTTGATAAAGTTCAAGTTATATTGATTCAGGCTAATTTTTCATCTTTCCAGCAGATCTAACCGGTTCCTTTTTTCTGAAGGTAGTCGCTCTCGTAACCGTCGTAGTTTTAGCAAGAGGAGGAACCCAGTTGAAGTACTTCCCGCAGGGCGCGTGTCGTCTGTCTATTTACCAAATGTTTGTTTTCAAACATTCAAAATGGCTGTGTTCAAGCGGTTTCAGTTGGATATAAACTACATATCAACGATACGAACACGCCTGTTGTTGTGAAACGGTGGACAAGCATTAAGAAGTAAACGAGAGACAAAGACTTGAGGATTTCGATAATAAGACCAGCTAATTAAGAAGACTTTATATCAATTGTCCTTTTGAAACTCACTCAATTGAGCGTCTCGCTAAAAATAAATAATGGCGGACAATATCCAACTTCCTACTCTTAAAAAAAGGCTCGTCGCATCGCTTGCAAACAGGTATGGCTTACGCGTAGATATGTTGATTTCGTAGGATGTAAAATAGAGAACATACTGAGAGTGCAAAGTAATTTCTCGTGATTTTAAGGGTACATTTTACTATACATGACTGTTAATTGTAACGTCGTATGTTATCTATAAAATTTAACCGAAGTACGAACCAAATATTGAATAGGATATTTTTTACTCCTATGTAGTAACAAACGGTGTAGTGATCGAGTCGTAGCATGAATGACTGGCACGACAGTTGATGTAGAAACAGCTTTTATTTGTAAACCATGGTGATAGAACGAAGTATAAAGAAATCATGGCGATCTATAAACACATTATAAATAAGTTAGTCAAAGTGAAGTTTATCTAAACAAAATTGCTTTGGCAAAATAAAACTGCGTTTATGTATTGCGCTGGACAATATTTAATCCAAAATATTCACTACCAAAGCGTTCAAAAACGAGTTTCAGCTGCCGACCCTGAGACCTAAGGAAATTTGGTAATATCTATTTGTTCCTAATCGTAGATGTTACAGTAAGTTTGATATAACCCAACTCATTCTCATTAGTTAGCAGTAAAATAAGTGTAAGAAAACGCTAAAAGGTGCATGCAATACTGTCAACCTCCACTCCAAAGTTAAATAAGCATTAACAAAAATTGGGCGCGCTTGGTACGTTGATGGTATCTGTGGCGCTCACAGCAGAAAAAAAGAAGACCCATAATAGGTCTGATGATCCATACTGAAAAGACCAATGTGACACTTAACCAGAATGTATGGCAACGTGTGGACCAAAATAGACCCGACATTCATTTACGAACCGCCGACAATCATAGACCAAGATAGCAAAACACAACAAGCGCAGGAGCTTAAAACAGTTTTAGGATCCGATGAGTTGGCTTCTCTCCTATATTATTAGCACGAGATAGATCGTACAATTGTTATGAAGGAGCGAGGCTGACTAAGATACCGGAATAATTGGTAATGTTGCGGAGCAATTCGTTACGTAATAATTTTAATTTCCAGGGCTTCGGAGTACTTGCATATTAAGAAAACTTGCTCTAAGTGGAATCCTTTATAATACACTCACGAAGTACATATGTTCTGTCGCGTCAGTGCCCACGCAAAGACTGTGCAGAGTAACACGCAGAAACTCAGTCAATCAGGTGAGACGGAGCGACCTACATCATCCTGTCAACTTGTGCGACTAGCTGATCTTGTATTATATGCCATAGAGAACATCAATATCACCAGTACTTGCTACTAAAAATACTTGACGATAATACAGTTTCTCTGACTGTTTAGTTTTTCGGAACTAAACTAAGCACGATCCCTGCATAGAGCGACAGCACCGAAAAAACACATGCTGACGGTCCAGCACTGCTACACAGAGCCGCCGTACGTGAAAGTGGATTTAGTGTATTCTATACATATCAACGATACCAACAAGCTTGCTGTTGTGAAAATGGTGAACAAACATTAAGAACTAAACGGGGGATAAAGACTTGAGGATTTCGATGGTGAGACCAGCCAATTAAGATTTGATATCAGTTCTACTTTGGAAACTCAATCACTTAAGCGTCTTGCTAAGAATAAATAATGGCGGACAGTATCCAACTTCCTACTCTTAAAAAAAGGCTGGCCGCATCGCTTGCAAACAGGTATGACTTACGCGTAGATATGTTGATTTTGTATGGTGTAAAATATAGAACATAGGGTGCAAAATAATTTATCATATTCTTAAATGTATATTTTAGTTACTTTACACGACTGTATATTGTAATGTTGCATGTTATCTATGAAGTTCAACTGAAGTATATATGGTATCGAATAATGAATAGGATATTTTTTTTACTCCTATGTAGTAACTAACGATTTAGTAGTCGAGTTCGTAGCACTCATGACTGGCAGTGTACAACGCAGTTGACGTAGAAGCAGCTCATATTCGTAAACCATGGTGATAGAACTAAGCATTAAGAAAGCGTGGCGATCTTTATAAATAACTTTGTCAAACGGTGACATTTATCTAAACTGCTTTTGTCAAAATAAAACTGTGCGTTTGTGCGTTGCGCTGGACAATATTTTATCCAAAATATTCAGTACTAAAGCGTTCAAAAACATAATGCAGCTGCTAATTCTTAATTAAGGAAATTTAGTAATACCTATTTGTTCCGAATCGTAGATATCACAGTGAGTTTGATATAGCTCAGCTCATTTTCATATTAGTTGGCAGTAAAACAATTGTCAGACAACGCTAAAAGGTGCATGAAATACTGTCAACGCTTTTGTAGAAACGGAACAAGCATTTAAATAGTAGCATAGCATTTGCACTTGCTATGGTACATCCACTCATTAAGCGTTTTGAACTGCTTTGAGACTTCGAGAAAAATATAGCAAGGCAGCATAGAAAAAGCAGCATAGAGACGACGTCCATCAAAAAATAGAGGTTGTGCTACTCGTATCGCTTAGCAGTTATTAAGGCAGAAAAATACACTTACAAACTACTTATTGACATCACGGGTTAAATTGCAGGAAATATTCGAATTATTCAATGATCAACTCTAAGTGTTTTTGTTTACTTATTTAGGCAACTAGTACACTTGCGTTTGTTGGTTTGAATAAACTTATTTTGAATTCGAATTGAATTTTCTTGTTCGGATTTTCTGGAATATTAACACATTTATGATGTTATCTCAGGATATTTCGTACAAAAAAATAGAAGGCCTTTCCACAGGTCAAGCTGAAATTGGATAACCGCGACTCATTTTAACTTATGTGAATAGCCAACGTTGAAGACGCACAACCAGAAAGACCGAGCCTAATACCGTCCATATGTACGGATGGAGGAGAAAGACAAGATGTATATGAGTAATATTAAATGATGGGTACGTCTAAGACGGATACATGGGAACTAAAACATAAATTCCAAACATTGGCGGAAGACGTATGTACTGCTATTTACGTTTTCCTAATTAGGGCCCGTCCACAAGTGACACTCTATTTGAATCACTTGATGTTTATCAGCCAGCACTGTCAGCGGCGCCTTTATTAAACGACTAAGCATCCAGTGGTCTCTTTTCTTTTGCTTTCAACGTATTTCCATAGAGAACATCTTGATATTTACATTATATGAAACTGAAAAGAGCATTTCTAGATTGGAGAAATATTACGATAGAAATTACATTTCGAAAAAGCATGAAAAAAATTAAAGAGTTGCAAAGAAACATAAAACCAACTTATAACTGATGTGTATAAATATCTTTTTGTTTTTGATTACAAAAAAGTATACATCGGGTAAAATATTCGACTTAAATACTTTAAAATCATACGGAAATATCAGTTATTTATATGCTAACACTTAACAGCATTATATGTATAATTATAAATGAGATGGATTTATGGTGATTGGATGGTGAAGAAAAGTATGGGTCTATTTTAATTATTCAGTATCATTAGTATAATAACGCGGTAATAATAAATGACTAGAAGCATAGGTACTTTTCATTAAGCTTGGTCCACAGTGAATACCCAAAGGAGGCATGGTTAGAACCCGTCAATCTTAACATTAAACTCTGATTTTTAGATGGACCACGTATTTGGAACTACTGCGACGCTGGCTTACACTGCAAATCAAGCGAGATGACTTTGAAGTAGAAGCCCGCACCCTGATGAGACCAGATGAAATAGCCATGCATAATGAGTATCTTATGGAGTTGCTGCTTACGGTAAGAGCCTACAAGTCTTTTAGCAGGAACACACCTTTTGATAAAATGAATGCTGGCAGTATAAGAATTACGTTAGTATTCACTGCTTGAGATGTCAGTAAATATAAGGACTGGTGCTCGACGAGTCCTAGAAACAAGAAAGCAGCGGACGGAATTGAAACGCAGTATAACGTGGTGAAGTTCCGTAATAATCAGGAAATAAATGGCATTGTATAGACGGTGAAAGTCAAAACAATAAAAGACTAGATGCAAAACTGAAACGATCGTCAAGGCAGTATTTAACTAAGAGTTGGATTAACAAGACTGGCGAAGTCATGGTAAGAAAAAATGCCGACGGTGGACCACGCCCGAAAAAGATATCGAGAAGCTGAAGTGAAACTACCTAAAAAATGAGAAACTTGACCCAACTGATAAAAAAAACAGTTAATTACAATCTGCTGAAGGATAAGGTCGAACATGTGGATTGGTTTCATGTACAGCAAGCAAAAACGGAAGATGAAGCTAGTAGTTTATCAATACTTACACTAATCAAACGAATTGAAAGGTGTACATGAACTATAAAGTTGAGGATAAAACGGTTTTTAATAGCAATGGATGACACCTTGCCTAATATATGCCTATCTGTAAAAAGGTCCTCTTTGCAAGAAGTATAGTACAAACTCGAGGGCAAATAGAGACAATATAAACGTTAACTCGTATTCCTGAAAATATACTAAGGAAACTCACTTTGTTTTTATTTATTGAATCTGGAAGCCGATTGGATAAATAAATGCTTTGCAACGGTACAAAAAAGGCAGTAAAAGATGCGTCTGAATCTATTGATCCGAACCTTAATTACCCCTATCGGTTCTCCCACGGTGATCTTTTTGTACCGGAAGGAAAAGAATTACTAGGATTATATATAAGCTTAAAAGCCGCTCAGCTTCGGGTGTTGATGAATTTCGAATTATGGTGCTCAAACAAAGAACCCAAAGGTTCTCCTGAATGGTATATATTTTTTCCAAGTTTGTTACAATATCGTGTCACTTGACAATCTTAAAAAATCTCTACTACATGTCATACATACTGACGCAGTTATTCTAACATTAACAATTTCCACCCGATCTCATCACCATAATCAGGGCCAATAAAAATAATTAAGAGAATCGTCTCTAGGCAACCTGGGATTTTTTAAACACGACAACCTAATTAGCAGTAACCAGTTTGGATTCAGAAGTCTTATCTGCGAGCCTCTGGTGTCAGTACTTGATAAATAACCTGATTGAGGCTCTTGCTATTCTGTTCATGATAGAACTTTTTGGTGGTCGTTTGCTGTTACTGTTTACATAGATTATATTTTACACTTTTCTTTTGTTCAAAAAAATAGCTGTCTCTGCGTTCTGCAAAAAGTACGGAACATTCGGGTTGAAATAAACCACAGCATGCAACTTTATATCGTTTTTGTTAATTTCTTTCTAGATTAGATTAATTCATTATATTTAAAGTTTTGCATCAAAATTTTCTTCTAGTTTTTATTATATAATCCGCACTAAGCTTGTAGACTTTAATCTGATACTTTTTATGTTACTTAAATCTTGTTGACGCCAAGACATGTAAATAGTTGGGCTATATTAGGGGCACTCAAAACGCAAATTATTTATACCACACGCTTTGTAAGATTTCTTGATATTTTTAACCTTATTTCAGTTATCAAAGGCTGCTAATTCCGGCAAGGCTACTTCTGGCAATACTACAAATCCCACAATTGGCGTCACTTCTTCCACGGTTTCTCGAACACTTACCGCATCTTCAGCCTCCAGTTCTCAACACACTTCCTCCGATAGCTTTATACATCTACGTGTTAAGCCGGTCATCAAAACTTTCTCTTCAACGTTCTCTCATTTGTCTCGGTTAGCGACGTACAACGCAAGTCCGCCAGAAGATATTTTCGAGAAATCATCAGAAAGAACTGCTCCTATTGACTTATCTCGAGTAACTACAAGTGAGGCTAAGGCTCGAAAACGACGACTAACAGAATGTCTCCCTCCACCGACTATAAGTCGAAGTGAACATACATTTGGATTATGTATGCCTGGATCAAGTGCCACGCCAACTTTTGATAATCAATTAACAATGCCCAATGTGGTGTCGTTTGCCATCAGCGTGCCTCAGGCTGACATACCTGCCCCACACTGTAGTTTTTTGATGCGTGAGCAAGCGTTCCCCGAGAGCGCACTTTTGTACGGCCGTATGCTTGTCGTAGCGTACGAGCACGGATTAGATGACATCGACGCGGCTACAGTCGAACTGATGCTTCAAGCGTTGCGTTCTCAACTTTTACGCGTTATTGCGGCAATAGTCGACCGCCGAGCGGCTTGTAGTCGTCGCAAACTCACGTGCCTAGGGAGTGGTGGCTCCATACGACACTCCAATCCATATCTGAGGACACCATCTTCTGCGAGCCAATGCTACCATCTGCTAGAATCGGTACACTTGCTCAATGAACTCAACGTGCCCGATGTCGAGAGTTCTAATATCTGTTCCCTGTATGATCTCGTTGATGCTCTAAGAACTGATCGTCGACTTATCTGCTCCCACACGGTTCGTACACATTTTATTTTTCTTTTTTATTTTGCTAAATGTATCAAATTTTCAAAAGAATTTTTATAACTAGGCTATAAGAGTTTCCAACACAGAAAATTGTTTCTCAGTTTTCAGTAATTTGCCTTTGGCTCTTGCAAAGAGCGGGTATTAAGCACGAAGTCGTGCGAGATACTATGTTGCCTGGGGTTGACCAGATCTTGCGACAGGAAAATTTTGTAACAGCTTCTTCTCATTATTAATACGATATCAGTTTCAGTTTATTAATTCTCTAAATTGGGCATGACAAGAATAAACAAGCACTCAATTTTTCGTTAGCAACTTATAGCGCATATTGGAAACTTACACATAAATGAAATCTGTGTAACCACCTATTCTAAGCCATGGGTCGCCAGAGACTAGTTGGTGCACAAAGAAAATTCAGAATGGTCAGAACATTGCGGGGTTGTATAGTATTGAGTATCCGTGTAAGGCGATGACGTTTAAGTTACGCGAGCTGCTTATTTAGCAATTTGATAAATTGATGCTGCTTACATATAAAAGATATACAAAAATCACAATTCAAAATAGCCACAAATTTGCTTAGTTTACGAGAACATGTTCAGAAAAAAACTAATTTTTGAGTTTAAGAATACGCCAATAATATATCTACGGAAATAAAGAGTAACCCGAAGTCCTGATTTCTCTAAAAATATGTAATTAAATTTGTATTAACCATTTGCCTTTAATTGTAAATAATTGATTGCTGTAATAAATATTTGAACTGTATGGGAGGTGCCTAGAATGTTACGGCATGAACCATATTCTCACTGCGCTCTATCAAAGACCTGGCGCATTGACTTCGCTTTTATGAAGATGTCAATTATATATTCCGTCGTTAAATTTTTTTATTAATAAACGTCGTATTTCAACTTCTGTTCACTTTAAGTTTCGGCTTGTGTGGCAGATGTCTACCAGATATGCCGTAGATGTGTCAATCTTAAGAAACAGAATTTCGAGCTTACAATAATTTTTCGGTCTTGTGGTAGTTCTGAGTGTAGCGAGGTTGCGGTTTGATCTGTAGATTTACTAATGGCATATTCCTGCCTATCAGTCATCGGCTGACCGGTTGCTAACGTGTAAGAATCCTTCTCTATGCTGATAAGTCAATGTGTTTTTTCGCGTTTATGTACGATTGAGATGTAATATTTCTGTAACTGTCTGACCTTTTGGGCCAGGTGACCTGGCAGTCCTCGAGTCATCATTAGCTATTAGAGCACATCAGACACAAATGTAACGATAATGCGTAAGACCTAAAATTCTTCATTACCCACGCTTCCGTCTGACGCTTCTTTCTGTTTTCGAGTAGCTTTTCTGCCTAGGAGAAGGTTACGTTAGCATAGACTATTATTAAGACGAATATCTCGATGGATTTTGTATGATTGTTATTCTACTTCATTTTCACTTTTTCTCGTTGGGGTTGCGGCATGAGTGAAGCCGGAGCCTTTGAACAGCTAGTGATTGCATTTCCTGTTAGTCGCGGAGCTGCCTCGACGGTCAGCTGTGCTGTTGTTTATTAATGGAGATTTATTTGTAATTGACGGCAGAAGCACTCAGATTGCTTCGAATCACCGCGGTTACAGAAAAGTCAAAACTTCAGCTCGTCGATAGCCCCACAACACTTTACAAGAGACTACCACGGACGATGAGCATTCTGTAGCGTTACTATCGTTCGGGTGGAGGCTTTGTCCGACTCTCTAACCTCTTAGGACTTTGCAACCAGACATTCAACAGTTTTATTGGGCCTACGTTTACTTACTTCAGCAGTTCATAGGTCTGTCGCGTTCCGCGGATTGTCTTTCAACTTGAGACAGACAGCCCTGCTAACGTATATAGGATAATGTAACTATTGGTTGATTCACTGCGTTTTATATATGTTCCTGCCAAAATGGCTCTACGGGCGCTACTGTCTTGGCAATCTTTCCATAACGAGCAAAGTTTAGTGTGAATTTTTAGACAATGCAGACCGGTGCTTTTTTTGAGAATTTTTCTTTCTAATGAATATTGTCGATTAATAGAAAAATCTGAATTTTTTTGGTTTATGATTATAGGTATACACATTGACGATGGAACGCGCATTGCTCGCTCTACAGCATGCTAGTCACGAACAGCTCGAAAGTGAACATATTTTCGCTCAGCAAAAAACTCTTACCCAGCAGATATTACAGCAGCAACTTTAGCATCAGCAGCAACAGGAGAGCGGCCCCGAAATAGGACGCAGAATAGAAGGTGGCTCTACCCGCCTTTTAGGGTTCTCTTTAGGGGGATGCTCGATTCAAGAGATTCCTCACTGCTGAATTGGTTAATTGCTGAATGTATATTCTCTTAAAAAAAGACGAAAATTTGCAAACACTGTTTGTGAATACGGTAATTACATTCAATTTGATAGAACTGAATCTATTAAAATCATTATCGTTTGTAACTAAGCAATCCATGCATGGATTCGGCAATCCTATATAAAAAATCGATTAAGTGATACTAATGAATGTCAGCTGACTCTACGAAATCTATTGATAAATATCATTAGCACCAACAAGCTTTTTTCATTTATCAATTCACAGTGGATACACCCCGTGAAACTATTTGTTGACTCATTCCAGTTGTATATTCCTTAAGAAACTATTTGATCATATGTGTCCTGAGTACGTTTTTGCCATGGCTGTTATTTGTGAATGAATCAGTTTAGCATGCTTACGATTCTTACGAACCAGAAACAAAAATAAAGTTTCAGTTATAAACATATTAGTGTAACCACTGTACATATTAGCTTATACACCCTTAATTATAAAAACATGTAACTATAAATATATTAGTAAAACAAAAAGATGTAAATGAGGGAAAAACAGCTCGTGGTTAAAATGGTGCTTTCTGGGATTTTTGACACTCGACTCGTTTTTCACAGAATGTAATTTCCAGTTTGTAAGGATGATCAAAGAGTCTGACTTTTATAATCACACTTAATATCATTCGTTGTTGGGATCAATTAACTTTTAATTAATTAATCAAGAGTTGTGGCTATGAAAGTTTGTTTAGGACATAATTGGCACTTATTGCGGTCGTTTTCAATATCTTTATTATAAGCAGAAAAATAACTCAAGAATATGATCTCTGATCATGGATTTGTTTGTTCATAATTTCATTCATTGGGTTTATCATGCTTTTGTTCATGGAACTGTTTTTTGAGTAAACAAGTCTTCCATTTGTGTGAGTGCTATTGTGCTTTTAAGTACTAATGTGTGTCGAAGGCTTCATAAAAGACTACGCAGTTGGTGAACTTTTATTTAAACAATAAAAACATGCGTTTTTGTTAGCTTGGACGTAATTCTTTTTTAGAGGTCCGTTTTGAATCGCGATGGAGGCGCCAGTAAACAAAGCTAGTGGGCGGTAGCTAATCTACATACGGCTAAACAGACTCTTTGGTATGGTGGGTACAATGACGGTTCGATAATCACGCAAGTATTTTTGACGGTTCTATTGAGATTGAAATGCATCTGAAAATACGAAAAATATTTAAGCATGTCGTCACTCACTTTAAAACAAATGCTCAGTGGTTTCTTAAGGGTTGTTAACCGCTTTTCGTCGATAGTGCGCCCGAGTAGCGTGCCCTTTTTATCTCTAGCTGCACGCCCTTCCTATGCACTGTTTTAAATATCCCTGAGACTAATGTTCTAGCGCTGTTGATATTAAATCGGTTTCCTTTTTTGCACCCGCTGGGGATTTGCGTCCAATTTCGTGTCACTTCGCTTTCTTTTTCGGTTTAGGCTAACCTTATTGATTTCGCCACCTGATCCTTCAATCCAGTCGTTTGCCTATGCCTATCTACTATTTTTTTGCCAGTTGCCTTTGGTTCATCTCTGGCCATTGTCTATATATCTGAAAATCTTAAAAAGTGTGTTGATTTATGCTCAATTCGACTTCCGTATTTGGTATTTCAACTAATTGCTTCGGTTTCTTTGTCGCTACTTGCAGCATGCTTCTTTCCTTTTCTAGAATACGGTTCCCGCAGCATCCTTGCAGCCTTTACGGCATCTTTTTATTTGATGGTACTAGCATTCTTCTTTTTTCAGTCCACTCGTGGTGGTATGTATCCCCAGCAGTGTCTATTGCCATCTCTCGCTTTTCCTCCATATTCCCGTCTGTATCAATCACCCTCTCGGTGTATTTCTATAAAAGACTTCTCGTTGTTCCATGTCCCTCTCCCTTTCTCGTTAGAAACATTTTTTCTAGCCTCTTTCTTTGTTTCTGTGCAATAAATCCCCTCCCTCTTTACATCTGCTTATTGTCCGCGGCAACCAGGTCATCGCTCCTCTTTCCGAACACTGAAGTGTCAAACGACGCCGGTTCACAAGATCAACCATGCGCATGCGAGAGATCGAGTATTGAAAAACTTCGAAAAACAATTCGTCATCCTTACAAACGACACATACAACCCATAATCACCTGTGTTTTAAGCATAATACTTTGTTTATTTATTTTTCTAACTTCCTTCAACGCCCATGAGAAGTCTGTGGTTTGGCAAAAGCGCGTGGGTTGCTTGATTTCTTTTTTCTCCGTCTTTTTGTGTTATTGTTTGTCCAGCTCGTCAAAAAATCAAAGAATCCATACGCTTTTTCCAAACTACAAGGTAAACTGAAAATGTAAATGAAAGAGATCAAGAATTGAAACAACCCAAAAACGACCCGTCATCTTTATAAACGCCAACACCTCATAACAACTTATGCTTCATGTAAACAACTTGTAATTTTTACAAACGCTAACAGTCTATAACCACTTATGCTTTATAAAAACGACTCGTCATTTTTACAAACGTCAACACTCTTATGCTTCATATATAACACTGTAGAAAACTTGCCTAACTAATAATAACTGTATAGAACAGCGTTTTTATTGCCTTTTACTATGTTTTTGTGGAAACATCTACCTGTTTCCTCCTTTTATGTGTGCTTTCATATGTGTGCTCTACAAGCCCAAAACCCTGTTCTAATCCATTTCCTGCAAAGTCGGATGCATTTTATGTAATATTTAGGTCTGACCAACAGTCAACATTCAATATTTATGGTATCGCTTGTTGCACTACTTCGTAAGACGGACTCCATTGACTTCCAACGGCGAAGATTGAATTCGTGCTCCTACGTGTTTTTTCGGTCGCGAGAATGAATCCTATCTGTGCTTCGCTATCACATTTGTCCACTACTACTTCGGGCGTTGACGATTTAACAAAAAATCGTTTACCGGACGTGAGAAACAACCCGTACACATGCTCGAGTGCAAACTGTTTAAAAAACGCGGCATTTTCTCTGTACCTTCGTCGCAAACCTTTTTCATTAACTTTTCCTTCTCTCCAATCCTCCTTTTTTTAATACATTAAGAGAAGGCCCGCGACATACATATTAGAACAGCAAATGAAATGACTGATGATAAGAGTGCTCTGTACTAAATGCAAGAAAGAGCTGGACAAACGACAAACTCAAAAAGACAGAGGAGAAAATCTACACCAAATCTATACAAAATCCACATACTTCTGCCAAACCATTAGACAAAACAAAAATGTAAATGGAAGAGATCAGTAATTGAAATAATCGAAAAAACAACTCGTTATTTTTCTAAACGCCAACACTTCATAACCACTTATGCTTTATACATAACACTGTAGAACTCTTGCCTAACTAATAATAATTGTATAAAATAGCGTCTTTAGTGCCTTTTAATATGTTTTTGTAGCAACATCTGTTCCCTCCTTCTTGTGTACTTCCACCTAATTTTAGTGTTCTACTGAGCCACAACTTTGTTTTAATCCATCCTTAGCGAAATCGGATGCATTTTATGTAATACTTTTGTGTTTGACCATCAGCCAACATTCAATGTCCACGGTACCGCTCGTTGCACTACATCGTGCGGCGGATTTCAAGAATGTAAATGTGTAACGGCGCAGATTTAACCCGTGTTTTTACAGGTCTCTTCCGGTCGTGATAATGTATTCTATCTGTGTTTGCGTCACCTCATTTGTCCACTACTACTTCGCTTGTTGACATTTTGATAAAGCACCGTTTACAGGCCGCAAGAAAAAATCTGTATATGCTCTGTTTAAAAAGCGTGGCATTCTCTCTGTACCAATACTTTTGTCGCAAACTTCTTTCGTGATCTTTTCCTCTTCTCCAATTTCCTTTCTCTTAATATTATAAGAGAAGGCTCGCAAAACACATGTTAGAACAACAACCGAGACGACCGATAATATGAGTGCGCTGAACTAAATGCAAGAAAGAGCTGGACAAACGACAACTTAAAAATACAGAAAAAAAGGAAATTAATGAATTCACACGTTTTTACCAAAACACAAAATAAATGACAAATGTAAATAGACGAGATCAAAAATTGAAAAAATCCCAAAAACGATTTGTCATTTTGACAAACGGCAACACCTGATAAGCACCTATATCTACCTGTTTTCTCCCTTCTTGTGTGCTCTCACCCAATCTTAGTATTCTACTGGGCCAAACCTTTGTTCTAATCAATCTTCAACGAAGTCGGATGCATTTTATGTAACATTTTTGTGTCCGACCATCAACTAACGTTCAGTGGGTACGGTACCGCTTGTCGAACTACTTCGTAAAATGGAGATCATTGATGTGAATGATGTAAAAGGCAAATGTATACGGAAGAGTTCAAGAATTGAAAAAATCCCAAAAACGATATATTACTTTTAGAAATGCCGACATTCTATAACCACTTATGCCTCATAAAAACGACTCGTCATTTTGACAAACGGCAACACCTGATAAGCGCCTATATCTACCTGTTTTCTCCCTTCTTGTGTGCTCTCACCCAATCTTAGTATTCTACTGGGCCAAACCTTTGTTCTAATCAATCTTCAACGAAGTCGGATGCATTTTATGTAACATTTTTGTGTCCGACCATCAACTAACGTTCAGTGGGTACGGTACCGCTTGTCGAACTACTTCGTAAAATGGAGATCATTGATATGAATGATGTAAATGGCAAATGTAAATGGAAGAGTTCAAGAATTGAAAAATCCCAAAAACGATATGTTACTTTTAGAAACGCCGACATTCTATAACCACTTATATCTCATAAAAACGAC
>MNPL01024128.1:0-12142 GCA_002081605.1 Tropilaelaps mercedesae
TATATATATATATATATATATATATATACAACGTAACGATGTGTATTTCCTTGCGCCAAATTACATATATATATATATTTTTTTTTCTTTTTTTGACACAAGAAAATACATACCATTACCTATATGACCGCTCTCATTGGATCTTAAATTTCAATGAATACTGGACAACCTGCGTCACCTAGATCTAGCAAGGCTCTATTGTAGTATCACTAAAATTCCGGAAATGAGACTTACGACAGGCCATATCCTGTCAAACCAATGCTTGTTTTTCTACTCAACGCAACATTCATAAAAGTTTATTTATGTGCTCCTGCAAATCATCCTACAACTATGATCTGTCGCGCTGGTTCTACAGTTATGCCCCACAAACGATTTCGTTGATGGTATATAGCTTTTAACTGTACGATTTGTCGCGCCACTACAACTACGTATTCCGTTACACGTTGCTCCCTTCTCCCTCGCCCTCTGCATTCGGACAAGAGCTATCTAGAAATCGCAAACACCCACATAGATTCTTGTTTTCTGCGCGTTTTCTGAATAAAGAGACAACACTACTGAGTCTCGTTTAACCCAATCCGATTGGCATTCTTCAACGTTTAGACCAGGCGTAGAACTGTCGCGTACCGAAGTAACAGACTCCCTCTATCTAAACAGCTCCCGCTGTAAATAAGTGTATGCATTTAGCCTTCACCACCGCTGCTTCGTCGTTCGTGGTACTTTTCTTCGTTTGTTTGGCCGGCCAGCTCGATGCGTCTCACATTTCGTTCCTCCTTTATCGCGCTCCTGCTCTGGCAATTTCGGGTGGGGCCGGCACTTTAGTGTGTTATGGGACAGTGCGTTCCCGACGTTCGGATAGACCAGAGACCGACGCGTTCGTGCCACTGCACGGCCGCCGTATACGTCCGACACTAGTGGAGGTAATCATAACAGTAGTAATGGTGAGGGTATTCGTGTCCAAACCGTAACAGTCGAACCAGTCGAGAACCCGTTGCACCAAGCTCAGCCATCAGAAGCGAGCAGAAGCCGCGTGACCTATCGACCTTGCATGTTACCCATGCCTTACTTTCCCTTTGGCGAATTTACAGCAGGCGGAAGTCACTTGAGCGTGTGTGCATAGGCAACCGGCGTTGGCGGCTTATGCAGCGGGCGCCCTAGTTTTTACAGGACTTCGCCACTGATGCTCATTAGCCGAAGCCGGGCCTGGTTTTTTTCCGCTACACGGCACGCGCACGCTTGCTATAGATTTTCACTGGCGCTGTTGGATGGACATATGTTATCGTCCCCGATTCCTCTAAGCACATCCCAATGGTAACGTGCCGGCGCAGATCGATTGCGAAACCGTGACAAAGGTGATATCACACCGAGTCGGGGCCATCCCACCTAAGCGACTCTGCGAAGTCGTCTCGTTATCAACTCTTCGTCTAGATTTCTTCTTTCGTCTTAATAGATGGATTTGGCCGGCCGTTAGAAGAGACAATGGACGCTAGAAATAGTAATTAGAATAATTGACCGTCGAAATATAGATCGCCTGCGGCATGTCGATTCAACGCGCAGCGTTCGATAGATGATATCTCACGCTGTAGAAGGCGTTCATCTCAAGGACGCGCGGACGACTAGGTAATTACGTTTTCAACAAATGGCTATCTGGACTTCAAACTGCGTATGAGACCAACGAAAACTAGATAACACTGCAGCTTCGTGGACGCGGGGCGTGCAAGCCTAGCACGGAAACCGAGAACGGTTCCAGAACGCCGACGACGTTCATGGGAATCAGGAGTACGCGGTCTCAGCCCCGGTCGTCGCCAAAGCCCAAAAATGCCAATCCCGTGACATGGCCAAACACCTCCGAAACAACCTTCGCCGATATTTTATGTTTGCTTAAGCACATTTAATCACATCGAAACGATTGTAACAATCGCCTGCATCTGTGCGGCACTGTAAATCTGTATATAGTTCTGGCTGGCTCCTCCTTCGCCATACTTTTTATAACGTTTCGTTCATTTAAAGTAATTTTTGAACGATTCCAAAGCGTACCGGCTAAATGGCAAGCAAATTATTCCAGACTGTTGATATCCACTGGCTTGACGAGCTGACGTGTCCAACTGACCGTGACTGACGACGACCAGAAGATCTGTGAACTGCGCGCTACTTCATTCAGTATCGTCGAACTGAAAGGCCTACGTAGACGTACGTGTGTAACGTGCGTATACGAACGTTTCTAGACGTGACGAGTAGTGTCGATATCGTCGAGCGGCAAGGGTTCTTGACAAAAATGTCGATAGAAGTCAGCCAAGCTTGCACGTTCGACCCGGTGTGCTCGACGATTGAACCAACAGTTCAAGGACGGATTACTACGTTAAACTTGTTGCAAACATGATCGATGCGCTTTTGCAATTTTTCGCAACTCAGGTGTTCGCCTGGTGAGGGCAGTTAGCGCGAAAATTCAAAACTGTAGCACACTGCCATTGTTGCCAGCTGAAAAAGCGAGATATCAATCTGACCGTTCGAAGGAAAAATACATTTTCCCCAACATGGTCGTAGCTGATCCCTGTAACGATTTTTGTCCGTCTATAGCAACGACCCGCGTACACATGTGCTGCGCGTTAGGCCCCTTAAAATTATTCGATGAATACGCATGTGTAATAATAAAATATGTATATTTTTCCCACTCTAGCTTCTCCTTCGTCGATCTCTCTCTCTCTCTGTCTTGTTGCTTTGAAGGACAAAGCATAACATAGGACATACAGCGTTAAACTCAGCACGACATTGATCATTTGAGCTTTACGTCGTCCTCTCAATTGTGAAATGACCTACGTTTGTCAACTTATCAGAATTCTTCACTATTATAGCCCCTTACAGACACGCCCACATACGTCGCGCTTAATAAATATCTTGATATACATGTCGTGTCACAGGGTATTGTAGGACGTTAGCGTCTCCCTTTCGTGTTCCATTAATATCTACTACCTGGCGGCTAACACAATGGACCATCAATTCCCCGCTGGCCACCCCTTCTGCATTCATCAGCGGTGTTTTCTGAAAATGCTAAGCAAGTGCCGAACTGTGCCGGCACATCTTGTCATAGACAAGCGGGCTTTCATGCTAACAAGTAGTTATATTACTTTTGAACGTGATTAGAAAATATCACTTGAGCATTTGACGGAGCGCAATATTTCCACAATCGACACGTATGAGTACCGGGACGACGATTTCCTGAGCCAGTATTGCGCACCAGTAAACGTATACCTCCATACCCGACGATGCAAGGACACCGCCCGAATGCCGTACAATGGCAATAATCATAATGATAAAATGATCTAATTGTTATGATACAATCACCACTTTTCATTAAGGAGTTGTCAATACGTTGGCTGGTCACAAATACGTGACTTCACATATGATCGGTGCATGAGGAGGAGGCACAAACGTGCCTGTTTGAAGCATAATGACACGAAAACCCACCACACATTGCACAAACGCCTCCAGGGCGATCAAGCCAAGTTGCGGATCAGTAGTGGTGGCGTCAGAGAGTCTCTACGAAATAATTTTCTGTCTGCCAACACAACGGCGACGACGTCCAAGAATTGATGAAATTCACCGGCGACCGTGTGAACGTCTTGCCTCGGTCCAAATAAATCCTCGCCCTTTTACAACAATTCCACCCCCAATCGCCTCTCAATCATTTTTCAATCATGAATCGCGACTAGCCATTTTACAGCGGCCTACCACCGTCACAAAAACAGCAAACGAAGACAGAACCAGACAAAGCTGCGACGTGCATTGAAAAAGGTAATTACGCTTCCGACTAGCACCGGCGAGAAGTGCAAGAACGGTTCAAGAGTGGGAGGAGGAGTAAACTTATTGTCACTTTTTAGAAATTTACGATGCAACGAGTGCGTGTTTGCGCAGCTTAAGTATAAACCCGTGCCCGACCAACTTGATGGCCGACAGCAGTGAAGGTGGATGAACAACTTGCGCCGTGATTAAATATGCCAAAGCGATAGATCACTTGGACGTCAGCTGAAATTAAAAACTGAAGTGACAACCAATTTGAGTGCCAGCCAATCAACGAATAAACGCTGCCAATGAAAAGCAATACCAACGAGATCAAAAACACCCGTATGGCCGTTAGATAAGTATGGGTCAAGTACAGAATTGTTCATTTTCACGGCATAATTACGCCCTTGAGTGCCTAGAAATGCTGTTTTTAGGCAAATCACTCGCGTATTCTATCATGTCGGCCGTCCAATAAGATAGGGAAAATTTGGCAGCCATGTTGAACATTTTCACTGGATGGTTGTTATCGAAATTCTACGTTAGTTCCTGCGACAGAATCTCCTGACATAGAGAAATTTGGGAAAAGCTCATTTTTTTTGGAGAGAAGCTATTTTAGATGAAGAAATAGCCGGCTACATAAGTGTATTAATCTCGCCTGCGGCCAAAGGCAGAATTGACAAGCAGAGACGATTTGGATAATGGTCACACTCACATCATACTCACACACTATTCCTGTGCTTGTGGTTTATTCAAGAACGTCCCTTTAGTTTGGTGTCGTAACGCCCAGTACACGCCATTCATGCATCACTCAAAAAAATGCTCAGCTCACCGTTACAACACGGACATGCATTGATGCCTCAACGTAGCCGAGAAACAAAATGCATTAGGAATAAACAGTGACGAATATGTAGATATAGTGTAGTGATAATTTATTGACGATTGGGGGACAATGTCTGAAATGATCTTGTAGGCCATATATATATAGTCAGTTTCTTCGTTGTAGGTGAGGTTTACGAGTCTCGATATGGTTTGAAGAGTACTTGACGGTAACGCAGTGCAATTTTAGTTGGGGCGCTACTACTCAACCTTGAAGACGTAAATTTGAAATTTCCAACTTTTGACTAGGAGAGTAAGATAAGCGGTCAAATAAGAGGTCAGGGGATTGACTGGGTAGAAGTTCTCCGGGCGGAAACGTATTGTCAAATAGAAGTAACAAACTCAGATGAAATTCAATCCAGATGCAGTTCTGCAACAGCATCGAAAGTCGCTACGGAGAAAACTGCAGAAATATGTCGATAGAAATAAATACGCAAAATAAAAGAGCAGCTCACTGGAGTGGTATATGCATGGAAAGTTTCTATGATTTTGTGCATGGACTCTACAGAATCGAACGACAACGCAAGCCTGGCGAAATACGAGAACGAGTTCGCTCAGTTTACATGTAGCGACGAACCATCTTAGCGATTACTGACTTACGCATCAATGCAGCTTAACGAACTACCCACTAATTGACAAAACAATGACGGGCACAATCTCGAAGGATCATGGTGTCGTAGTTTGTAACGTTCTTGTCAGCATATATAAAAACCACACCATCTATTCATCGCGAAGTGTTGAGTTCGAGTTTATTTGATTCTCATTTTTTGCTGCGCCCTGAAGCTCCTCAATGTGAACTTTTGACGGAGGTACCCGAACAGGGATTAGTAGTACTTTCCATAACCGAGTCCGTAGGCAGGCGCACCGTACGCGAGTTTGGCCACTGGAGCTGTGAGGGCAGCTCCGTAACCGTATCCGAGACCATAGGCAGGAGCAGCAATTGCGGCACCATATACCGGAGCAGCAACCTTGGCCACCGGTGCAGCCAGAGTGGCTCCGTAGATCGGGGCCGCAACTTTGGCGGAGATCGGAGCACCATAGCCTAGGCCGTAGGCGGGGGCGGCGTAAGCAGCATAAGCGGGGGTGGCGACCTTAGCAATAACAGGGGCGGCTATTGGAATGGACTTCGTCACAGTGGTGTACGACGAAGAGACGATTGGGGCGTGAATCTTGGCAACCGGGGCGACATAGGCTGCTCCATAGCCGATTCCGTATGCAGGAACAGGGCCAGCACTGTACGCCGGTGCAGCGTAACTGTATCCAGCGAGACCACCTGCCTGTGCGCCAGCGAGGGCAAAGGCGGCAGCTATCGTGATCTTCTGTAGAACGCAAAGAAAATCTCGTTAGTAGAACTCACCAGAGATTCAATTGCAATTCCTGCAAAAATAGCAAGCTACGAATACAACGGCGCACATGTTCAGGCGGCAACACTTTCCACTCAAAGGAAGACTATCAAAAGACTCGTGACAAACTCGAAGTCGTTAATCGAGGTACGTACGGCGAACATGTTGAGCGAGTACGACCTGAGACTGCGTGATAGTCAACTCGAGTGCGTTTGTCCGCCTTTATATGAAGAAGCGCTTCTACAATGACCCTTTCCGCGTTTGGCTGGCCATACGAAGGCATTCCCGCCCGCTTCCGGCTTTCGGGCTCGTGGCAGCCGATTCCAGGGTACGCGTGTACGTGTCTGACTAGACGCTTGTCCGGGAAAGTCGCTTTTGCCGTGTGTAGTTGTGGGTGGAAGGTACCCGCCTGTCTACAATGGCTAATGGCTGGCACTGGGCCCAGGAGTGCCGCGCAGCTGTCCACCCTATAAAGCAGTAACGCCAAACGCCGCTGGTCCGGAGGGAGCATAAGGGCCGCCCAAACAGGCACTCAAGAGCCGCGCAGACCTTACGTCGCTCGTCATATCGTACAGAGAATGCCTTAGGGGTCGCCGTGTACGCGCTATTGTGTACAGCGTAACTAACCCATTATGCACGGCGGTGGCGGATGAAGCCAAACACGAAATGCTCACTGGTGTTAACAGCCTTCAACGGAAAACATCTCGTCGAAAACACAGCAAACAGTTGGCAAGGATGCTCTGGCAGGAATAAGCACGGGGTGTGCGTCGGACAAAAAGCAGCAGCGACCACCCGACCTCCTAATCTCTGTGAAGTGAGCAAATTAATCATGATACGTTCGATTGTATCGTTATTACTAGTCCGCGGCCTTCCCTTTCCTCGGGCATTATAAGTTTCCCTCTAAGGCAGCAATTATTTAATTATTTCGTTTTTATCATGGCAAGAAAAGATGTACACTGATAACCAGAAAACGTTTCGTAGGCATGCCATAAAATGTGCAAATTTTCATATATATATATGTATATGAAAATTTGCACTGTCATGGCTGTCTTTCAATAGTGCATGTTGTTTCAGATATTACACGTTGATTTCGATGTAATTCTGTTAAAACCAGTCACTCAGTACAAATACACGCAGTTCTAGTGTTTCGGCAAGCAGAGACGTAACAGCTTACCCACACACTCAATTGACTCGATCGGATATAAGGAGTATTTTTATACTTTTCGTGTATTTCATTATTTGCATGCTCAAGCATGATTAAAAGTGCACTCAGAAACTCACTTATACCTGACGCATTCATGTGGATTCGTCCTTGTAGTAACTCTACTGGCAGAACTCTAGCCAGACCCTGTAGGTAACAAAAGATTGAACGTGACCACTCCAGGAAATTGTTCATAGAGCACATTCTATCGTTAAAGCACGTAACGGATCGCACATTAGCATTCAACAAAGAGCACGCAGGTGACCGTCAAATTTTATTTCTTAGCCAGGGACAACACTATTGATCATACGTTGCTCTATCGCTAAAAATAACTATTATAAAGAATCATACTTAACATCCCTAGTCTTCCGAGCATGACCAGCATTTTCAGAATTCGCAGTTCTTCCGCAAACAAAAATTCGCTTACGCAACAGGAGATTACTGTCAATATACAGCAGTCATATGTGTGGTGGATTTGAGTTAGTTATTTTCCCAGAGAAATATACGAAACTGTCACCCACTATCTCCCTCCGAAAGGTGACGAGCCGACGAACTCTCTTTTTGCTACAATAAGCGAGGAACTGCGCTTCGAACGTCATTTGGCTAATTTTTGCTGTTTTCTACAAAATTTCGACATTTCTACTTCCTTTTCGGAAAGACAAACCCTCTATGGTTTAACAAACCATAGAGAAAACAACATCAAGGCAAAGAGATGTCTCAAAATATTCCCGGACCGGTGCCGTATCAAATACTGCCGATTTTTCAGCCAATATACGTGCAGAACAAGCATAAGTGAAACACTCCTTCCCCCTTCAGCAAATCCGAAGGGGCCATGTGTCTGCGAAGATGAAAACATCGGAGGTAATTGGTCTCTCCTAATAACAAAAACGGCCCCGTGGACAGTATTGGCTGTTTGTCGATATGCCATCCTCGCTAATTACACTCGTCTTACGTGAAGAGTGTTCACTGAGCTGTACTTATCGTTCCGTCATTGAAGCTTGTCTAGCTACGTCGAATTAGTAGTACCGGGTAGAGTTGCTACTGGACGTTAGGTTGTACGTCCATGCCCAACCCAGACCGTCCAAGAGGGCAGTCGGACAAGCTAATTCAATTATGAAGCGCATTCGTTTCTAGTCCTCTTCATCAACGATCCATCAGCCTGCTCAACTCGACTGGCGTAAACAACATCTCTGAACAGCCACCAATTGTCAATTCAATTCGCGTAGTGGCAAAACTAAATTTCACCGGCAACTGAAGCGTTTATCAATGCTGCACTCAACAGCGTTGAGAATCGTTCACCTTTCTTCACAAGCCTACAGCAAAACGCCACTGTCCACTTGAACCCAATCGTAATCCTCGATGTCAAGGTGCAGGATCTGAGCTATGCCATTCAAGAGTTCGTTGCCAGCGGCAGAAATGACCGGCGCTCCATCTTTTAGCCGCAGCCAATGTTTGTCTATCGCGCCGTTTGCTTCGCGCGCCCCATACCTTGTATGTGTGTGTGTGTGTGTGTGTGTGTGTGTATATATAGCCACATCCGTATACATCGTTTACATTTCGCCCTATATAGCCGAGGAGTGGTACCCGGCTAATAAACATACGTGAACACGTCGTCGTGCCTCGAAGTGATGCAGGAATGGGCTCCCCCACGGAGAACGCGTCGCTCCCGCCTATGACGTGTGACCGAGGGAAGCCCAACCGCGACACCACTTGGGAGCTTTGGGAGCAGCGGTTGCCCGTTCCATCCAGCGACGATTCGGTTCTGCCCGGTGGGCTCTCGGGCAAAACAAGGGCCTCATTCGACAACGCTGCTTACAGGCTTAACGAAAGGGATCAGACGATTTGATGAGGGCTGGCCCTGATCGAAGTGCTTGGAGCACTTGCCCACGCTAAGAAACTCCTAAATCCTTCCTCCTACGTAGATCAACCGCTAATGTACGCTCAATGCGCAGTAAGTGCTCTCGCCCTCGCTAAGGTATTGGGTCGACTTCGGTTTCCTATATATACATATATATATATATATATATATATATATGTATTACGACTACCTAATCGAAGTGTTTGATGTTTACGGTCGAATTACGGCATGCACGCGTACGTGCAACGTACGCCACGAACGTTCAAAGACAACGACATGAAACTCCGCACGAGCTCTTAGTTAGCTTTGCCGCTGTGTTTCGCCGACCAGAGCTCACCGTCGTCCCTGGACGTCCCCTTTGGTGACAACAGTCCCGCGGTCCTCCAACAGTGTGGCAGGACGTCCTGGTCGAGGGGGCGGGTACGACCCTTGCGTCCACTCCAGCCAGGACACCTCACTCTCGTACCGTCAGCCGTCGGCGACGACCACCAGTTTACCGCATGACGGTCTCGCATTAAACAACCGAGGGCCACGAGTAGTCGGTACGTACCCACTCCGCGTTCTAACGCCCTCCCGAACTGGGTAAACGTATAGGAAGCGGACGAACTAGACAGTTATTATCGAATTTGTGCGTGTGTGTGTGTTTGTCTGTTTGTGTTGCCGCTACGTCAGTCGAACTATCGGGGCCATCCGTCAACGAACCATCCCATCGTGTCGGGCCATTCTATTCACAGGACGATGCGCGTCGGCCGTCCATCCTGTTTGCTGCGTCGGTAAGACTGCCGCGCCTGTTGCTCGTGTCATGAGAACTGCACCACTTAAAAACCAGCTAGCGAATATCCTAATGGTGTCATGGTTGGTCTTCCATAGAACTGGTGGAGATCATATCTGAATGCTCGAAGTCGCTAGGAATGGTCGCAGCACAGAGCCTCAGTACGCTGAAGCTCAACGTAATTCTTGGTGACCTTGTGCATGTGTACGTGGAGTAGATAACCTGTTGGCCGTAGATGAACTTCTCAAATTCATTCAAGGAATCAACGCGTGATTCGTTGCCTTCTCCTGCGGCGACTGCAGGACTGTTTGCCGTTTAAGGACATTCCTTCGATGCCTGTACAGCGCCCGGCCGCCAGAGATAACGTCACGATACACTACCGACTCCTTTATTCGTGTTTCAGTCTTCTCTAAATGGACAGTCTCAAGCCGCTCCCCTCCCGAGCGTCCTCGGTAGGACGCTGACATTCAATGATAGAGAAAAAACATGTCCGGTTGATGCATAAGTAGGGCCAGCTACATACGAAACCTATTCCTGACAAATCTACAGTGCCCTAGACTACGCCGCTCGGTCTGCGTGACGTTTATACGTCTCTGCGTCGTCGGTAGCTTCAATTCTGCACGTTTCCGCTTGCTTGCCCCTTTTTTGTCGAGTGTAACCGTTCCAGACTCTACCGCACCAGCATTTGTCACTTCCGAACAATTGTCAGAGTTTTCACAAGAAACGCGCAGAATTCCCTCAAGTCGACGCGGAACAATGCCCTCACGAGCGCCACGCTGCACCTACCTGGCCAACCGTCCATATAGACACAGGCGCAGTTGTGCGCATTCGTAGGTAGGCTGTTATATCCGCAAATGCAGCCTCTGCCGTAGCCACCACGGCCGCTTCCACCTTTCAGGTCTCGTTCCTACTTCGACCACATCGAATCGTACGGCCGGACCGGCCGAACGCACGTAAACTGCGCCGGGCCAGCCGCTGAACACACGTCCAGTCATCAAACGCCGCCAGGCCGTGACTCCGATCAAGGCAGACTGCGACTGCAAACCGACAACCTCTTACTCGACCGTCTGGACGCGTGAGTGCGACGAAAGACGCTAAGGAAGAAGAGTGGCTAAGAGTGGTTGATCTGGCGCTGGAATAATTTTCGTGGGACGCTATTTTTGGTGGGCGCGCTGAAATTGTGGGCTCAGATAACGAGTGATGCACTGAATTACGCTGATCTTGAGATGGAGGAGTGAGAGATGTCCAGATGGTCTATGGAACACGGATGCGTAGCGCCGAGAAGCATTTTTTTTGTCAGTCCAGTGACATCGGTATGACTGACGTTTGAAGGAGAAGGCCAGCGACTCGACGGATTCGCGCAACTGAACGTTCTTTCCGAACCACGCGCCTTTGCACGCGCAGGGGGAGCGAGACAAAAGGTAAGAGTGTCAACTCAGCTCCGAACGAGGCGTGCGCTCTTCTAAAACAGTACAAACTGGTAGTGTGTGTTTGCAAATTTCGTCTCTGCGTTCGGCAGAATCCGTTCAGAATCAGTTCGTGGAATCCGATTTAGGTACATACTCTTAGCATTAAAATGACCGAGAGATTGAACGGAGCAATTAGCGTCTTCTTAAAAAAGTTAATTTAATTAGAGCGAACCGACTACTCTATTATTGTCTACCGAGTGCTACGGTTTGCAGTGTCGTGACGAGCTCCGAAAACTACAGATAGAAAATGCGAGAAAAAGATTTGACATTATTTTGAAACATTGTGAAGCTGACATAATAGAGTTATATGTGGAATATAGCTGCCCGTCCACCGATGTGGATAAAAACTAGTTCGATTTTTCGTTCTAAAATAACACGTGTTTGTTGCACAAAAAAATAATAAATGCAGGATTTTTGGTGTCACACAGAGTCAGCCTTCTCAACTTTCATTGTGAATGGAATTGAATGGATTTTTGGGAGCAGTAATACACCAGATGCCATATACTGCATATATAGATTTGTATATAGATTGGACGTATTCGAATAAGGGTATTTTAGAATTCGTGATTTACTTTCAAAATCTATAGAATACTGATTGATATTTTTGTAAATTTTTAATTTCTTTGAAAAACTTTTAAATCACTTTGGCCATATAGTTTAAGTAGATTATAACTTCTTTTAATGTTTATTATTATTTGTATGTTGATTTTTTTACAAAACATACACGTGAAAATGTACGTACAGAGATTCAACACTGCTAAAAAAAAACTAGTTTTTATTTTTTACATAAAATTTCAAAGAGTGCAAGATCCATATTATTCTAAAAATTAGCTTAAAAATTTAAAA
>MNPL01024136.1:0-23360 GCA_002081605.1 Tropilaelaps mercedesae
ATATATATGTATATATATATATATATATATATATATAACAAAATGGTTACAGACTTCTAGAACAACCTTAAGCAAAAACATATCAAAAATACACGTTCGACAGGCAGAATAGAGTAAATCTATAAAGCGACACACGAACTATTTTGGTAACGGCTTAACTGTGATTTCGTTTCACAGAATGCACCAGGAATATATATGAAACATGTCGTGAAACCTATTCGTCATAGTAGTAATTACATGATCAATAATAATGCCCTTGGATCAGAGCGAAATTTACTGCACGCCGGCTACGAGTGTTGAGGTCATGAGGTTGCAACACCTAATTATTAGGTGTGTTCAATGTTGCAACAGCACTATGTAAAGACCACTAGAAAACTTCACCATAGGAAAACGAATATTTAGATGTCATATGCTCATTCTATATTTTGACATACGCCGTCAGCTAAAACAAAATTAGCATTTAAGCTACAGCTCATCACTATAATGCATCAAATGTAGCCAAGCTAATTCCAGAAGTCCCCACCCCAAAGTGGCGTCCTCCTTGTTGCCAACGTTGGTTTCTATTAGGTAATCGACGAAACTGATTTTCTTTGCTGATTCGCTCTTATAGAACCACAACCTGTCCTGGAATCCTAATTTAACGAAGTCTCGTGTATATTTCACTCGCAACGGAAAATTCCATCCGAGGGACGCTTGTCTTGTATTTGAGGCGCTCGAATAATGAACGGAAGAAGAGGATGCAGTTACCGAATGAAATCCGGTTTTATCAATAGTTTGTTTCCCCGATAGGGCAAACAGATTTTATATGGCTACAAGTATCCACTCGTTTGTCGATGCTGGATCCCCACAGCACCCCTGGTACGAATGGTACAACAGGTTATAGCATCTGAGTGGAATTTACTGTGCACTTCAGGAAAATCATATCTCTGAAATAGCGGGGTAATTGGGCATCAAGATGTAATTGAGCCAATACTCGTGACTCTTCAGCATTAAGCGCATATAGTGACGCTCGTCGTTAGTAAGAAATAAAAACTAAATAGAATAAAATAGATTTTCATGTTTGACCAACGATATTGACGCTACTGATTTTCACTACCCAACACGCGATAGTAGTCTTCTGCGCCTGTAATACAGGTACGATCGATAACCCCGAGAAGCACGAACCTGAGCCCGTTAACATAGACAAGCACAGGCACGAAGATACGGGTAAACTGGCCCACCTCTTTGCTTCACACATGTGCCTCTTCCGGGGGACGTTTTCTTCTTACGCCCAAAAGTCCCAAAGCTCCAATAAGTGATATAATCGGATACTGAGAAGTTTTCCGAGAGCCACCTTATATCCTCATCATCCGATAGTCCTCCACCTGCGGCAGTTTTACCGGAAACGGCTAGAGTGTGGTAAAACTGGCGCTTCGCCGATTTGACATCAGCCATGGACCGTAGGAGTCACAAACGGTGTCACTCATTGTTTTTCTGACAACCTTAGTGGAGTTTAGAAATTTATATTAAAAATTGGATTCGCTCGTTACGACCTGTAGGGCTCAAAATGCTAGAAAATTTTTTACAATAACTGTTGGTATATTTACACGGTACAATGAAAATGTGTTCGACCTCTTTGCCGATGACTCGCGATCCCAATGCAAGGAATCATGAAACGCATTTTCAGAATGAGATACCATTATCCTCGCCGGCTACAGCAGATTTACTACATTTTTGACATTTTTACTACTAAAAATGATTTCCACCTATCCGTTAGTGCAGTCGCTATTGGTGCTAGTACGAGAAATCGCATAATCTGCTCGCCCAATTTTGTTGCACAGAAAAGGGAGAGACGTGGCGTCAATTAGCGGAGTTCGTCGATAAACACGGACCACGCTTTACCGGTACGCAACACCTTGAGAGGGCCATCGACGACCGTGTAAATCATCTTAGAAATGTTGTCGGAAACAGTCAGGTTGGTGGCAAAAAAAAATACCGCTTAAACATTGGAAATTCGGTAGCATTAAAGGCACTTCTGGGTGCAGCGGAATTACCAATTTCTCGCGTAATTTGTGTCATTAATGTGACTGAGTTAGAACCACGTCGGGTAAGCGATTGGGCACTTTGTGTAATCCGCACAGTCATTCCTGTCATCTTAATTCGTCGCCAGAGGTAAAAATGTGTAAATGGCAATACCCTGGCGATAGGCCACATAAACGTGATATGATGAAGGCCAACTTGAATCGATTAAGGACTTAAGTGAACAATGACTCACATTGAATATGGCAACGTCGAGCAGAAGCATAGGGAAACGTTTAAGAATAGATTCCCATTGGAACAGTAGAAAACGGCATCTTCGTCGTTTTCAAATTATCTAATTGATTTCTCACTAATGGGACTGTTTCAGGATGACCTCGTGTGCTCCAAATTGCCCCTTATTCGCAGTACTTTCTCGCCACTTTAACTAAACCGTAATTAAACCATAGGGTTTTTTAGCGCGCCTTCCCTATACAGCGGCGGATATTGCTTTCGCCGGTGCTTTGATGATCAAGGAAGGTAAGGGATTCGGAAAGAAAGTGCGGTGAGCTCTGTCCACAACAGCTACGCATCAGCTATTAATCATGATTTTCGCATATTGAATTCGCGCAGGTTCACGTTGAGGATTTCCAGGTCCCTCTCTGGATTCGCGGACATGCAGATGTAGTTCTATTGGACGCATGGACAGGCGGCCGGAATAAGACACTGGCAGGCTTGGCTCTCGGATTCTCAGTGGGCACGCCTAATAATACTGGAATCATTGCCGAAGCCATTGTTGTGCGATCATTCGAGGAGTTGTCTGCCAAAAAAACTGACGAGGTTCGTTGTGAGCGAAAGATTTGGCATTTTTGAAGCTTAAACGAAACCCTGATGGTACAGCTGTACGAACTATTTCTTGGCACGAATTTCATAATTGCTCTATCATTTGAGACAGATAGGTGGCATCGTTGACAGGAACGTATGTGTTACTAGAAATGCCCCAACTGGATATTTTGCTTACGGCTCAACTGCTGTTATAGTCTTCTTCAATTGCCTCATCCAGCAGTTTTCAATCAACGCAAAAATTCAACGTAACAAATGCATATTGCATAACTTAACTAATACATTGTTTTCTCGCAAAGACGACCTAGGCCAACCCAAGCACAACTATTCCTACCCAAGCAGACGAGTGTGTCGAGAGCTTGAAACGTGGACCATTAGAACCTTGCACGATTCATGCGGACCAATACTAAGTAAACTCTTGTCGACACTAACAGATCGCTCTACGCCACATAATTTCGTGGCCATTAAAAATTCCTTGAGAATACATTCACACAATGGATGGCATACGGCTCAGTGTTTATGCGTGTAAGGACTACGAGGCAAACAAATATAAGCCTAGATCTTAGTGCAAGGCTCTTATGAATAACGCGCGAATGAATAAAAGCATCAACCTAACTCCTCGGTACAATGAGAAGCCAGACGGCGGAAAGTCAGCCTTACCCGCTTCTGCGCTGAATTTTACTAACTCGTTTTTAGCACAGCTCTTTTGACTCACCTGTCTTCAATGCGGTAAGTGGCCCAGGGTGGCGCAGGACATATATATGTTGTAGCTATACTAAGTGATGTACCAACTGGCCTGTTTCAACGACAGGTTCAAGGCAAGGTGGTTGTGTACAACCAGGATTATGTCGACTACGGCAGCACGGTCCGGTACCGTTCGAATGGCGCTTCGGAAGCAGCTGCCAAAGGCGCTGTTGCAGCCTTAATCCGGTCCGTCACCGGTCGCTCGCTCTATACGCCACACACGGGCATGATGCGATACGACTCCCGCTACGGGAAGATTCCGGCAATCAGCATCACCAGCGAAGATGCCGAACTCATGTGGAGAAAACAACAGAGAGGCAAGTGACAGCTGTTTGAGCCATTGGAGCGGACCCGCATCCAGCTGAAACAGAACGTGTCTATTTATAGCCATTCACGATTTCATTGGCTAGCGCTACTTGACGACGTTGGCGCTTTAGTGCAAAGCGGCAAGTGATAACACTCGGATAGACCTGGTATTAGGAGTTCATTTAACCCTCGTTTGCATTGACCAGTTCCGTTCTAGCAGCATGGAAAACAGCATGTTCGCTGATACAGAAAGATTTTTCGTATTCACGTTTAGGAACATAATGGCGTCCTAAAGAATGACTGGTGAACGGCGATTTCGTCTAGCAGCGGACCGCTCGTGCTACGGTGACACTGAGATAAATACATAACGCCTTCTCTGTGAAACATTGTGAATCGAAATGCAATCAAGTGACCGAAGCCAGGAGAATCTGTTTGCTCCTCATTCTAATTATCAAAGATACTATAAGAAGCAACATATCGAGTAATGTTTTGTGTATTTGTTGCAACGTTTGCATGGACCCTCAGAACGTACTTTACAGTCCACAGCTTTGTAGGTCGCTTGAGCAAGAATCCGTTTCAAGACTCCGATCCAGATCTTTGGAACGAGGTGCGAGCGCTTTGACCTCTGCTGGTCCATTCATTTAGCAGCTGGTGATAACAAAGAACTGAATAAAATTCAGCTGATCTAACCTAATCGTCAGAAAGAAGTAATTTGTCTAATATTGATTGTCAGTATTTTTACTCGCAATCGATGGAGGCAATCTTTACTAAAACGCTGATGCCTTTGAATTCGCCTATTTCTAATGTAGCAGCTGGTGACTGAACATCACTGCTGAACAGATTCCAACCCGGACGTCGCTCTCAGCTACATGACAAAAAAACCAAGCAAACATTGTTCCTCTCTTTTTATAGAAACAACTTTCCTAGGAGATAGCTTTAACGAGATACACATTTTTTTCTGGATGCCGTATGGATCGTAATATGTACATTAAATTCAGCTCCCCAATCGTCCACGCCCTCTAATATGTATACTAAAAACTGGTATGTTTGCGACAGGATCTATTAGCCTCCGTATTTACGAATGTCTGCACCCTCAAGTGCATATTGTCTCACACAGCTTGCTCGTAGTCCAACGTGGCAGCTATTGAGCGAACTCGCTACTCTACGGAGATGCATGGACCTCAGAACCCGGTCGGAAACTGAAAAAGAGAGGCGAAACGCTGTTTGACGAAAGGAAATACGGTATATATTGCAGGCCAAGGCTTATACGCAAGGCAGAGAAAATGCACAGAAAATCGATCTCAAAAATTTTCGAGCTGTCCCGAGGGCATGAATCCTGGAAGGAAGACAGCTGGGCCTGACTGATCACGCGGAGTTGGTCGGTGCGGCTTTGAGGCTGTAAGAGTTAGCACGCTATATGAGACAGTTTACAGTTTCTCTGCTTATGCCTGTAGGCCACCTTCAAAATCGGACAAACCGGGCCTTATACTCACAGATGGGGCGAGCTTCATCTGAACACTTGTCCAGCTCGAGTTGCAACTCCATATAGAATGTTCGCACTATAAATCTGTGCAGTTGTCGTGTGCGATACAAACCTGGAATGGTATTATTCCGCACTGCAACGCAGAGAGACTCCTGCGAATGACATTAAGTTTGGGCCTCACGTGACTCATATGGGGCCCTATATGAGTCATCACTCATATGGGGGAATAATGAAACAACAAAAAAACTACTGACAAGGCTTACAGCGCGTCTCTGTTTCACATGCACTGTCGAGTAGGCGAAAAGCTTCGGGTTTACGTGCGGTCAACGGCGCGCCTCTCCGAGACAAAGAGTACATCACGAAACACAGTCGCGGAATTGAAGGGCGCCAAGAATTCCCATGAGGTGGTTATCATTGGTGGTCATATTGATAGTTGGGACGTTGGACAAGGTACGTATCAGACGACAAGAGCTACACGCCACTAACAAAGACATTATTCTCAACGGCAATAGAAACATTTGATCTACAATTACCCTGTGCGTGTATTTAACGTAGAGCTAATAAAACCGACACACGTTACTAGCAGTCGTAACATGTTAACTTTTTAAGAAAGTCTTAGCTATCGGAGTGCCATGTAGACAAAAAACACTTATATATAATCCATAAACCACCTATAAAAAGCGCAGCCAGCTGAAACAATTTCTCTTCGGCTTTTGCTTTAACACCACAGGCGCAATGGACGATGGCGGAGGGGCCGCCATTTCCTGGCGCGTTCCGGAGGTTCTGAAGGCGCTGAATTTACAGCCGGACCGCACCATTCGGACTGTTCTGTTTTCAGCGGAAGAGATGGGTATAATTGGCGGAAGACTCTATTACAACATACACAAACGGGAATCAAGCCGTATTCAGTTCATCATGGAGTCCGACTTGGGCACGTTTACCCCGCTTGGTCTATCAAGCCCCACGAAGAACCTGCAGGTAAGTGCCATACTTCTCTCGCGGTCGAATCCGGCGCTAGGAAAAGACATTACAGCGTTTCGCAATTTAGATCCTCCAAACAGGTCTTGAATGTTGTGCATGTTGACCAAACGATGCAAAATGGAGTCCTTCGCTGCACCTTTTAGACCATAAAAGGTGCGTGGTTTCCGCGTCAAAAAATTAGATCTTTATGAGGGATGTAATTGGATGGTGGGTTTGTAGACAATCACAGATTCGCAAAAATTTGCAATGTTTGTTCCGGGGCATATGTACGGTATAGTTGGCGGATCTGGGGTCATTACCATTCCGTCTTCAGTCCAAACGGTGCTGTTGGACATCGTATTCTTAGATGCGTCATTATGACAATCAGTGAAAAGTCTATGGTAGTCAATAAAAAATGACCGATATTCCCTTGTAAAAGGTGAATAATAAATACCTGCCTTCAGATCACAACAGACTAGACAATTATTCCAACTACCGTTGACGAAAATGTTTGACACAGCTATGTCAACAAAGCTATCGCGCGTCGTTTTCAGTCTAGCAGTAGCAGGGTCTTGTGACGGAAAAAAGTAATAATTGCGCGTTAGGAAAAGATATTTTCTGCTGAGGATTAGGACTTCCCTGGGTGACAAAAAGGAGTGCCTGTTTCTAAACAGTACGTATCGACCGATTGCAGTCTATTATGCAACTGAACAAGAAGAGTTTCGGGTATTTACGAGGCGGCCGAAAAATAGTTAAACGCCGCTCGCGTGCGATTGCTAATGCCAGAATGGATTCTTTTTGATATTCAACATTTGACGGAAACATTACTATGTGCGAACTGAGTAATGAGTACACCGTCAAATTATCCTATAACCGTTTACATCGTCTGAGGATCTATATTGTGCATGTTGACGAAATAATAAAAAAAACAGGGACTCGATGAATCATTGCGTAGGGCGAATGATCTTTAATCGTAATTTCTGTACAAGTCGATTGAGAAATGGAGCATAAGGCTTAGAAATGTTTTTCACTGGAGGCAGTGGCTTCATTTTGAACTGTGTTTAGGTTCTAGATACAATCGTGACCACATGACTCTGTGATTATGCATCAACCAATGCGCCTTTTCTAAAATGTTTTGCGTTCATTACTGTATATTATAAATTACCGCAGCACGTAATAAGGTGCAGTAATGCATTATTAAGGGGTGCCAGGGCTAAATTAACTATCAAGATGAGCACAGCTTTTATATATACTTATCGTGGTCTTACATCATAATAAAGCCTTGTAAAAACCCTTTGTTCGCAAACTACTTAGATGTCCTTGCTAGACAGAGGCATGTCTTTCAGCCGTGACAGGCTTTCACTCCGTATAAAAGTCTTTGTGAGACGGCCAGGCCGTCAATCGAACGACGTCCGTATTGTAACGCTACCTGACACTGGCCAATGCCCAACAATAGTAGTAAATCGCCCAAGACGTGCAACACTTTTACACAAAAGATTCAAAATCTGAGATCAGTAGCTAATGGCCTATATGGTCCTTGACTCTCAAAAAACAAAAGATCACAGAGAATTATTTCGCCAAATTGGTTCGTCTGGATAGCATAATCGAAGTAACTCATAGCGATCTGTCTCTCTCAGACAACCGTCGACATCCAAGCTACTTTTTTGAGGAATATAGAGACATACGTTTAACAAGATGGGAGTTCTTAGAACTATCAAGGTCTCGGCACCGAATAACGACTTAGGCTTAACGTGGGTGTTTCTTAATACTGGCCTTACGAGTTCGTGAATGCATCCATGAATGATTCTTACGCACGGATTACCATAATACTTTATGCTGAAGCGATTTATTAAATTCATGGAACAGTAAAACAACTGTGTTCCACTAGCGACTGTATCAACGCGAACACAATATGTGTTTCGCCATTCGTGTTATATTTTCCGCAAACATCTGCTGCAGTAGACGGCATCAGTTTCTCTAAGCGCAAGCCGTAACAATTCCATTTTCATCTACATGCACTATTTGCAGAGATATATGCACAAAATCGAAAATGCATCGAACTGGGTATAGGAAAAGCTGGCTTTCGTTGATTTAGCGCTGGAACAATAGCACCTTCGCAGATATTTTCAGGGCTGACCACTACCCAACATTTAACGTCCACGGTAGCGCTTCTTGCACTACTCCGTAGGACGGACCCATAAATGTAAATATGCAACGGCAGGAATTGAACCCGTGCGCCTACGTGTCTGCTCCGGTCGCAAGGCGCTTACGAATGCGCCAAGCCATCGAGCTCCACAACAGGTAGCCGTTTTCAAAAACCGCCGAGCCGCTTCTAGTTCATCCGTGCGAATTGCTTGTATGGACGCACTGTTTGACGGTTCAGGCTGCGAAAATACCTCTGATCCACGGGTGAGCTATCGGCGATTTTCCTCAGTCAACTTTGAAACTTTTGATAGGAGCCACACACACACTCTCAAGCAGCTTACAGAGCACGAGCATCTTCGGATGGGGGTCTCTTCACTTTAGGCAAATTTACATATCTCGTTTCGACGGGCCCAGTCAGCCAGGTCCAAGCGTTCAACCGACTACTCAAGTCTATTCACGCTCAGTTTGCCTTTCTCCCAGGCCACTAGACTGACTTGGCCCGGACCATTCCGTTGTACAGTCATCGCTGTGGTTCATTCATGCAAACATGTGGTAGCACACGTGTCATACTCGTTTGAGTGGCTGGTAAAGTCTGTTCGGCAGACAGGATCTCCGATTCAGTCTGGCGAACAATGTTTTTTTTTTATTTGATCTTGATGTAGATGGTGCAACTGTGATTATATATGCAAATATTAGTGATAGCTTTGGTTTACCATTCGGGTTGAATCTGTAGAACTGCTACTATCATTTTAGCCTGGTGTATAATATATATATATATATAAGTGATAAAAAATGACAACGAAGTACGTAGCGCTGTACCCTATTCGGCCGCTTTAGTATACTAATATTTTTTCAGACGAATTTATTTGCTTCCTCCGCCGTTTCATCATTTTCCTGTATCTCCCTTCTCTCTCCTTTCTCAGTTTCCTTGCGCTTATTCCATCTCCATCCTTTCTTCCTTCACTTGCGTGCACTCTCCACAGTTTGGGTGCAGCATTCGAACGAGTTGCGTACGATTGAGTTGCAAGATAACAAATCCAGCCGGAGTTGGTGTCAGGAATTGCCTATGAGAATGGTATCTCGCCAATCGTAAGATCCAAATGCGCATTTTGCTTCTTGGCTCAAAGCAATGTCATCCATTTGATATACGTAAGGTTCTCGTCCCCCTATACTTAGCTATTGTACGAGCGTTCTGTTCTGCTCCAATTCGTTCTGAGTCGGCAGTTCCGATTCGAAAAGCGAGGGAAATTGTGAGGAAACTGAAACCCAAAGATACCGAAGATGGAGAAGGGGATCGAAGAGCATATTGAGGACCACCGTTATGGATTTTCGAACAATTATAAAAGCCCTTGTGATTGTTGTAGTTCTCAGTTGTCTATGTTAGCCTAAAGAATTTTCAAATTTTTTCGGCCATTCAGTTAGGATTCCTTAGAACTGCGTGCAATATCCCTGTTGGCGAGTATTTGCTTAGATAATCTTAGCATGCTAATTGCCAAAGTATAGCGCTCACTTAGTTCTTTGAATTTTTTAGAGACGCATTTAGTTGCATCAACTCGCAATGTTTTTAAGATAGATTAAAACAGCATAGTTACGCAAAATTACATCTCTGTCTCTACGTCTCGTCACGTGATAGCCCAAAAGTGGCAAGGGCTGTGTAGCGTGTGGCACCGTTTTGTTGGATACAGACCCCACTCGCGTCAATGTCGTCGGGTGTTTTGCCCACCGAAAATTCATGGTGATTTTGCGGTAATGTTTGAAGTTTGATAATCAGTACCGGTTTTTCGAAACATTCCACCAGGCGTCATTACGATCGGAAACTGAGCTGGATTATGCTAACTTCATAGTAAAGAGGAAAATACGGTAAATAATATTAATTCGTGAAAACTTTTTTGAACTATCCTATATGTATAAATATATATATTTATAACGGCAGAATAGGTCCCTCCCAGGGATAAATAGAATTAAGCATTCACTTTTCATTACGCTCATTCATGGACAAGCGATTTTTAATGAAGTGAAGGATAAGGAACTGAAAGAAATAATATAGAATTATTTCTATATGTAAATAGTGGCACTTCATTGGGCAACTATTGATCTTTCTACTTCAACGTGTTTATGTAGACTTTTGTCCAGCTTGCTCTTTGTACACGTGATGCGAAGAGTATGCCCTGCACACGTCTGTTAGACTGGTGACATTTCGGCGCTTGTTTCTTAATGCTGCGACACATTTTCCTGCTGGTTTTTCGTCGAATGTTTCTTTTTAACCACTTGACCTTTGCTGTACCTTGGCATGGCGTATGTGCTAGGTCACAAACTATAACAAGGCAACTTCCTCGAGGGTGACGCTCACGATGGTCACATTAGTCCTGATTTTTACGATTTTGTGGCGATTGATAACTAGAGATGGCTGAAGGGTAACCACCAATTCGGTTTCCACCAACCTATTTCCCTTATATCGAAGTCACAAAGGACGGAATACGACGTTCGCTTTTCAGTGTAAAACTGTCCCCCAAAATGAAGTAGAACCTCTATACTATGTTTGCTTACCGACTCGGAGAAAGATGCACACCGCGCGTTCACATATTTTGTCGTCGTAAACGTAAACGCTAAGACGTGAGAACGTAACTAGAAGTAAACTACGACCCGCTTTAAACTGTACCCGTTGTACTCCACACGATTGTATTGATACTCCATGTATTTTCGTATGGGGCACAGGCAATCGTAAAGAGCGTTGATGTACATAAGCTGGTGGCAATGGCTACTTGTGATGGTGAGAGACCAAGCGTGTAGAATGGTCACAGGCAGCGAAGCACAAAACGATAGCTATTTACGACGATCATAGGGCGTACTTGAGAATAGAAGAATCGGCGCGATTCATCGTTCGCCTCTGGCCTGAAGGGCCGGGCATAGAGAGTCGGGCCACGTGGTTTATATACACATAGGCTACGGATTTCGCGGTTCCATTTAAACGAATCTGTTGTCCGATCAGTAAAGTTTCGATGGTCAGGTTGGGCCACTATGTCCCATCGTTGTCCAGGATAAAGTGTTGATGTGGATGCTTTTTAGTATATGTCGTGTATCCTAGGGTGTCGTTGAGAGTGCATAAAAAACGGACAGCAGAGAGTCGCCGTATCGCGATCTCACACGTACAGAGAGAAAGTGGACTGAATTTAAAAATTTAAAAGTGAATTTAAAAAAGCGGTGGAAAGTTCTTGATCGTCCCTTTTTCCCAACTGGAAGTATTTGCGCTAAAAAATATTCCACAACGAGCATCTACAGGACAATGGTTGGACATATCGTCGACAGTTGAGCGGGCGCGACCACTCGTATATCTGACTTTAAGTTGGTACTGTTTCCACGATCCGGATCTCGCCCATTTGCACAAGCGCACTTCCCATGATGCATTTCTCATGATGTACCCCTCATGGTGCTAAACGCATTCAGTCTGCGACCCCAATTCCAACTCGCGTCGCTGAAGTTAACCGGTACTTCTATGAACCGTATACTCATGCATCAGGAGTTCAGGCCTTCTATCGGTGCTTCCACTTGATGATCCATGAGATTGCAGCCGAGTTTTTGCTGTGACTTTGAATACCCATCGTGTGCGGGCCCGTTCCTCAGTCTGCCAACCTTTTTAGCTTTTGTCCTCACCCATTACCAGTATGTGGCCAGTCTATCTGCTGCTGTTGGTCTATTGTCACCAATCGACGCGTCGAGTTGTCACGGACGAGGAATGATGATCTCGCACACGGCGGCGCCCCCGTCTTAATTCCCCAGCCAACCTTTTGTAGAACACCGAGCCTACAGGCTTTCCGGTGCCGTACATGTCCTGGCCATCGACTAGTACTATGCAGAAACAAAATTGAACAAATAGGTCTGTCCAGCGCGAACAGGTCTCACCGAACGAACATCCCAATTAAAGAGTGGCCGGTTAGGCCAGGATGTAGAAGGCCACAGCGACCTACTCACTCTATTATCGTTCTGTCGCTCGTCTTTGTTCAATTATCTCATACGGTACATCTCATCGATATGAATCGACAGATAGGTGGAATTGTTGTTGTCTCCCGGAATTCGCCATAACCAGTGTTGCTGTCCTTGCTCCTGGCTCGCTGGCACTCTGATAGGTGCCAGCCACACCATAAAACTGCGTGGTCCACCTTGGTTGGCCTTGGCGGGAACAGTGGTTCGGCTGAACAAACTGCTGATACGAGACCTATCACGTCTACACCAACTCGGCCGGTGAGGTGATTAGTCTAGGCCACACCAGCCGTCGAAATTACTTCAATTCGGGATTGCAGCACCACATGGTGCTATAACCCAACTCGAAGAGACAGGGTCCACGTGGGGCCTATGGGGTTGCATATACTATTTTTCTGTCCGTCCCTGTTCGTAGTAAAAATGAATTGGCGTTTGATACGTGCATCCATACGCGCCAATACTTAAACACATACAGGGAGGGTGACAAAAGCCAGATCGGCAGCGTAGTATGGCGTAGTGGTGCATTGATAGCTGCCAATGGGGAGGACACATCTATGCACAAGGCACATCAAGCCAGCGTTCTGCGTAGTGACGTTGCACTACTGTACATTGTAAACTAGAATGAACTGTCCGAAAACTCTAGCCGTCGTACGATCTGGCCGCCGTACGCTAATGCTGGTGACGCTAATGACTGATGAGGTTTACGTACGAGGTTTCGCACAGCACTGCTTTTATCTACTCGACTTGGCTTTACGAGCAGATCCAGAAACGTTGCGTACTCTGACTCATGGCTATGTTGCTTATTCTAGCAAGATAGCGGTGTCAATACTCTAGCAAGGAAAACAGCGGAATTGGGCCAAAATATTAGTCCAATCGCTGCAGCGTTTATATCTACATATAGTCTGCTACGCCTTCATACGTTATATGTGAATGACACATTTGCGTGAGGGCATTTAGCCTTGTTTGAATGGAGTTGCTAATTGCTTTTTTTTGCAACATTCGGCAAGTTTATGCCAACTATCTAGCACTTGATGGGATCAAGATAAAGGCGTTCTTATAACGAAACGTGTATATTCTTTCTTTTAAGATGGTTAAAGGCATTTGAAAGACCTTTCAAAATGTCTAGAGGCATTTCTCCAGACTATACAGCCTTCCCAATCACCATTTGCGGGAATTTGTAAGACCATTTGCCGTAAACGACTATAGCCGCTGTGCCCTGGCTTATTGCTTGCCGGTCCTCCGGGGGCCTCTTCTCAAAGATCTTCGTTTTATCTCCCATGTCAAAAGGTTTACACGGTAAACGAAATATCTTCCTGATACGGACCTCTACACACATGTCGAAAAGAGGAGCATGAGGGACTTAAGAAATTTCTGATCTATTTTATCAGATGTCTATGTTTTTGTGTATATGTATATAAATATATGTATATATATATATATATGCAGAATCATAAGAAATAGACACTTAACCTGATTAACTGATAACAGCAGAGATTGAGGAAATCAGGTGGTTTTAAGAAAGGAAGTTCATCCTAAGTCTACGCTTAGAAGTACAGTTAGCACACGGTAAATTCTAGCCTTTTCGGACCCTGCCAACGTCGCTCGCTTTTGTTGTCCTGGAAATTCAAGGCGAGGAAATCTAAGTTAGAATTCCCACTTCTCTAGGTAAAACCGTTAACCTCTGACTCGGTAGAAAACATCAACGCCCATATGCACAACAAAAACGACAAGCAATGGCGCTATCATTTTCCCATTATTGCAGCCGGTACACCCTTTTGATATGACCGACGACACTTCTTCCATAACTGTCTCCCAGCTGTCCTCATATGCTAGCTAAGTATAGCCAATACTTCTTCACGGCCTCCAGTGCTCAGCCCGCTAGCACAACAGCGGTCTCTTGTCTCCTTACAGCAGGACAGTAACGCCCCGTTTGGTAGTCAAGGTATTCCGTCTCGTTTTGTGTAGCCCCTAGATGCCGGTTCCCTACAAGTCTGACGGGAGAAACGCTTAACCGTACCGCCTCGGCCGCAACCAAGCTGCGGAACCCCTTGGCGCAGCCCTGAGGCGTCAGAAAACGCGCCAGCCTAGTATATCCGGCCAGAACGCCTCTATCAAAAGGCTTGGCGATAGGATAGGTGCGACAAGGCCCCGGAGAATCGCGAAAGGGACGTCGGGCAAAGAACCAGTGGAAGAGACGGAAATGATCGTGATGACGCTCGTGGTCACTGCAACTTTTCTTCGCGTATAAATGCACCTCTACTGTTTCCGCGGCTGCTAGACCCTGTAGCGGCAACTACTCGCCATGGAAGCCCAGTTCAGCCTTCCCCTTCTAGCGTCAGTCCCTCATGCGGTTGGACAACGTAAAAATGGCTTTCTGGGCGTTTCCTGCCGAAGTAAAGGTTATCGGACGATGGAACCCCTCTACACACAGGAAAAGTGACTATAACAGTGAGATAGAGACCCAGAGATAAACATACGTTACGTGCGCGGGCGATATATGTATACGATACACTTCGCCCGCGCATTTAACGAGGGGAGAATACGGGGTCGGAGACTGGGTGTTGTGTTTGTCACGGAGGTGCACACATAATGGAAAGCGTCAGGGTTTTATACGCGTTACCAGCGGCTACCGAAAAACGCTCTCCAGTGATGTGCCCACGTGCAGCAGTCGCGCCCGTTGAGCCCCCAACCTAAGCAGTAGTCTTCCTACGGGTGAAACTCTGCCGGGATCTGCCCGATCGGTCGATCCTATATGGCAACGTGGGTTGTTATGTCCGTATTGGTGGCACCACTGTCCTTTGAACAAAAGTTGAATTCGTAATTTCATATTCCTTTCTTTTTTGATTCACCATGTTTGTTTGTTTTATTTTTTGTCTGTTTTTGCTTTTGTAGGCGCGTTGCATTCTCCTGGAGACACTTGCGCTGCTGAAGTCGATCAATGCCACGGCGTTACTAGTTTCTAGCGACGGGCCCGATATATCTCAGTGGTTCGCGCTTGGCGTGCCTGGCGGTTCGCTTTATACTCGTAATCAGCACTACTTCGACTACCACCATACCAATGCGGACATGGTATCTCTGATGTCGCCGGATGACCTTGATCGGGCTACAGGCGTTTGGACGGCAATAGCCTACGTACTGGCTCAGATCAGCGTCCGACTCGAGCACGACCCGAGTCGGCACGACTCGCCGAGCTAAATTTAATCCATCCAGATGGGATCTGGGCGATCGGCACCCCACCGCCTGGCCTTAACGCGATGGATACGTCAACAATAAACGATGTACTCGCAAACCCGAGCTGTCAAGGTCGCTCTATGTGTTTTGTGTTCTGTTCTTACCCTTCTCCCCTCCGTTTTCGGCAAACCGCCAGAGAGCATCCGCTGGAAGGTCGACGAACTGCTCAAACAATATTTAACCCTCGATCTCAGCGCTGCTCGGTCGGCCGTCGGAGAAAAGCTGCTCGTTTTTTTTTTAGAACCATTTCTTTTCTCTTGAGTGCCCAGTTGTCGAAATTCTGTAGATCAACGACGCCACCCAACTGCAACCGTGGCACTCTGCCATGTCAAAGCGTCTAATTAATAGACTTGTTCAACAATGAGGGATGATAATCGGATGCTCTGAGTCTAGGGCGTCTACTACTAAGCAGTAGTAGTCGTGGTAGTTGCAAGGCCGTTTTCGGTATCCGTTGGGGCTAGTACGTGAAGGCGGTCAACATCGCAGCTATCCGGGTCGCTCTAAACCAGAAAAAACGCTTTAGTGAGAGGCGGCAAACGCGGCGGCGACGAATCATTCGACCAGAGTTGTCTTATATTAGTCTATAGATCAATAACAGGTAGAAGCAGATCTCCAGAGGAATCAGCTTCGGTGACACAGACAGATACCATTTGGTTCCAATGAGCAGGACGTCGTATTCGCAGTGATTCAGGATATGTTCCGAGGAATACGCTTCTTGCGACATACTTATTCCTCTTGGTATAGACTTGATTTCTTTTTATTCTTACAATATGCCGGAATGGAGGGAAAAGCGTGTCAATAGTGCAAAAGTGAAGATTCGATTTTTTTATTGCCGATGAACTTTTTTTGAGTGTCCCGAACATATGTCTATCGAACGCCTAGATTTTGGATCAGCATCGACTACAAGGTAACATTAAGGAGTCTGAGGTGTGCAATTCTTAAGGATTGCACGTCTTACATTTAATGTTAAATCGACGCCAAGCATACCCTAGATTGTCTGGTCACTTGAGAGATTTTTGACAGTTAAAAGCTTCACCAGATCGTGGATAACGTACACTACTTAGCCGAGCTATCAGAATACGAATTGAATATCGTATGGCCATCGTAAGCATGGCTCAAATCTTTAAGGCGGTTCATCTGTTCCCCTATGCGTTTGTCTAGTGCAAGCGACGCAGCAAAAATATGCACATTTCTTACAACACGACGTTTGCTATAGAATGAGGAAAAATCCAAGGAGGATTCTGTCGGGCGTGTCCTCTACGTAGGCATTCACTTCTCCGTTGTGATCGCAGTCGTTTAGGAGGTCCATCGCTGTCAACTACCCTATCAGATAGTGTTTCCGCTCGTATTTTGGGGGGCAAGTGCCTCGTAAAGCTCAAAACCCCGGGGGGATTTTGGTTTTTCTCTATCCCATCGGCGCCAGGCGTGACCATCTGCACAAAATGACAGCACGCAGCGGTTAGACTGTTTTCTGCTCTTTTTCTCGCTTGCCACTTGGTCGATTTCGTCCTTCTCGCATTGCAACCGCCAGATATCCGTCTGGAAGCCATCTAGGAAGAAATAGCTTGTCTCTTGTATTGGGTTCGCGGAAAAAATTGCGGTTTTTGAAGACGAAATCAGTTTTCGATTGAGCTTAATCTAATCGACTTTCAAAATTTCGTTGAGCTGGGAGTTGCATCGACAACGGTCCGGTTAAATGGCACTTATCCTTTACACTAGGAATCCATGATATTTTCGCAAAATCAACATGATTTATCAAGACTCATGGCCCCTCATGGTGGTGATGATGGTTATTGGCTATTATAATACTTTGCCATTAAACTTTCACAAAGAAGGTTGTAATATAGAACACGCAATTAACATTAGTCCGCAATGAGCATTAGCTTAATGCGGGTCAGACAGACAGCCAGTTGACGTTATTGTACGAACGCGTGAAACGCTCGTAGTTTAAGATTATTTTACGCATTTAGCGGACAAATAAACACAAATAATGCTATAACAATGAGGTTGCGATAGAAATCATATCAAGATGTGACCTTGTTCACTGAACGTCTAAAGAAACTTCGAACCAAGCGTAATCTTTCCATTTCCAGGAAAACATTGCAAATTACAAATATTTGACGGATGGGTGTTTCACGTGGCATTCTACATGATGCACTGGAATGTGGACAAATATTTGACGTACAACAATTAAGTGAAACAGCGCTCATCGGCGCTCTTCATTTGGGCAGTAGAGACCTTCTAGGACCTAGCAGGAAAATTTACGTTTGGCATGCTATTATTTAGGATTTTGAAGGTCAATACACAAACCGAGAAGCGAGTGAACAAAGACTATGGGGAGAGGTTTACACGAGTAAGGATGGAATTGCTATGCTCTCCGGTAGACTTGTGGGCAACACTTCTTAAGACGCGTTTCTGTAGCTTGTAAGTGGGCTTAGTTAATTTTCTGTATGCGATGTTATATTCCTTATGTATGCGAATAGAAAAAAGCATGGCACGTTGGCAGAAGTTTCACTTAAAATCCGAAAGCTCAAAGAGGGATACGAGCACCGCGTACAAATAAAAATACGCCATATAAGGTAATGTGAGATAAAACTATGAAGTATTTCGAGGTAGTTTCCGTGCATTTCGACTGCGCATCTATTAATGAAGCCGTTTTTTATACTCTTTTTCTAAATTAAAGTTTGGCTTTGGAGCCACGTACACTACTGGATGTGCCGCCAAGATCGATTAAGATCGAGTTATACTTTTTCCATCTATAATTGTTTTTGACAATTCACTATACTTGTGCCGCCACAATTGCAATGAAACAACCTATGATAACCTGCAGTAACCTAAAAAACGAGTTGTGGCTGGTCAAGGGATTAGTTGATTGTATTTAGCATGCGAGTTTCTGTTAGAATGAATGAGTATTATTTCGGATTTAGACGTATTGGTAAGAAGACAGCTGCTAAAGATCCATTCGTTAGGCATGCACAGATCGTTATTTAGCATGAATTAAGTTATGAATTGAAAAGGTCTACTAAAATAGCAGCAAAAGGCTTTTGGATAGTTTGGGGATCCTCAATACAAATCAGCTTACGAAATTGGTATGTCTAATAACATGGAGAGCTATTCTACCTACAAGCATGGTATTTGCTTCCCTAGCTTTGCCAGTACGGCGTTTGTAGTAAACATCTGACGCTTACGCCGGCGAAGAGGCCCCTGATTCAAGCTGCTGTGGGCCTAGGGGGGGCATAAATGACCGCTGACCTTGTGTAATGAATATTGACATAAGTGGAATTCAGGCTCTTGGAAAGTCAGTGTGAACATAAGAACTGTGCGAAGCTCAATAATATTTTCCTCACCGCTTCAAGCTGCGCTGGGATTACAGGATAGGAGGAGGTGACCTGTAATCATTTCAACTCAGTGTAAACCTTGGCACAACTTCGTGCCTTATATATGCTCAGTGAACGTATACCAATTCTGTTAGCCATTATATGTTCAAGCTTCCCACAAAATACACAGCCAAGGTTTTGTCTGGATACATCAAGAAGCACTGTTACCCGGTAAGCAACGCAATGATGTTCAAATTTATATCCACATGTTTCATACCCCTAAGCGGAGTCGACACTCCGTGTGACACGCAACTGGTGCAGACGGATACAGCATTTGAGACATGATGATATATTTAAATCCATATATTTAAAACGAAAATGGATACAGAGGCAAAAAAGCTTTAAAATTGTTTCCTCTAGCATAGATTCGATCAACAATAGTTAGCCTACCCTATTGCTATATATATATACAAATATTCATATACGACGAGAAAGAGAGACGGAGTCTACTGTTTGAAAGGAGGAGGGTTCACACATACGGGGTTCTCCTATGTCTGGGTAAATAATGAAACCGTCGTAGAAGCTTTATTACCTTGCATAAGTCGCCTCGATATTATACAAGAATGTTCAGAGGAGAAACTAAGAACGAAAAGCTCGAAATGCTGCAAAGGGAGTTGAGAAGCAACAACAACAACAACAACATTATAACGACAACAGCAGCGCTGTCTAGTGGGCCGCACCGCCCCTCTGATGGACGAACCAGCCAGTGCCTCTACAATTGCTTCTGCCCCGTTCACTCTCAATTTGCCATTGCCTCGCTTTGTTCTCCTCGAAAGGAATGTTTTGCCAAATGCCGTCACTATATCTCCTGGGAGAGACGCCAGCCTTTGCCAGGGTTCTCTAGCCTTTTTCTTCTATCCGCTTTTCGTCTGCCCTTTCGCCGCTTATGGACCTCTGCAACATTCGCTGGTCGTGAGGTGATTGGAACGGGGGTCTACAATACATCCACCATTTTCGCTAGCTCCCTAGATCTCTCATTGTTCCCTTGCCAAAACATTAGCCTCACTGGCATCGTGTTTACCTCCTTTTCATCGCTTTGCTTCAAGTTTTTCCGGAGTGCAAAATGCACTTGCTCTGCGCGTGGAAAACGACATACCGTCAGCGGCGGGTAGGCTTCTTTACCGCTATCAACCCGAGCAGCGGCAGAACCGACGTTACTAGCGAACGCTGCAATGCTTCTTCACCTGAAGAAAGGGATAAAAGACAAATGAGATTGTTCCTGAGATCCGACCAGCGACGCTGGTCGAATCCTGCAGTCGAGCTTTCGTTGACGGGTGCAGAAACAGAGACAGGAGCCGCTAGCAGAGAAACCTACTTCCACCTATTTCGCTTTTTTTTCGTTAGAAGATCGACTTTACGTGATCGGAGCTATACTTCTGTTCGTTGACAGTTTTCAGGGCGCACTTCGTAGCCTCAGGTCGATCCCTCAGAAGATTTTGTCGCTCCGTTTTGGCTCACCGTCGTCGGCAGACCGCAAAGAATGCGTATAGGCCGAAGTCAAATCGCCAAGCCGTCTTTACTCATACACAAGCACCGCAAGCACACGGCGAGGGCAGGGTAAGCGAAGCCTTGACGTTAACTCCGTCGACGCTTGCGCCCGGAAGATAGGGAGGGTGGTAGTAAGCAGTCAAGCAAATAATCGTGCGTACGCAGGAGTAACACGATATTTTAGGGCAGCGGACAAGGGCTTTCGTCTCTTCAGTGCCCTCAGTACGAAGAGCCTCACCACGCAGCGACGTGACAGGATACTAAAGGAGACAAAATATCCACAACACCTGCCAAAACCCCCGAACAAATAAATACGAGGGCAGGAAACGATGGAGAATAGTAAAGCAGGCGCAGGACAACCGGAGCGCAGCAAAAAATCTCAACGTATCGCCGTGTTGGAACGTTTAGAAAGAATGACTCCTCAAGTAGTGTGACCCATGCTAAAAAGGACCGGTAGACTGCCTATTCAACTATAATATCTGTCAATATGACGTTTTCGCCCGTTTCATATCGCCGATAAATCGATATTAATATAGTTTCCCGAACACAGCTGCACGATATTCCGTTAAGTGAATGCATACACAGACACGCAGCGTGCGAGTGCGTTAGATTTGTCATATCAAGGATAGGGTACGGGTACCACAATATGCACGCAAGAACGATGCGTTAATGGCCAGGCTATATAGTAGGCTAAAAGCGAAGAAAATTCATGTAAAAAATGCACTACGACGTCGTGTACAGGCGAAGTGCGACATAGTCTCAACATCGGCTAGAATAAAGCCGGCAGTGAACTCCGGAATCTGAGCATGAATACGGTCAAGCCTACCTGTTTATATAGATCCGCTATTTGGGCAGCCTTAATCCGTATAATACTGATAATTTCAAATTAATTAACCCAATTATGTCCACACTCCGCGAATGCAGGACACTTTCGACGTGAACGTGGTTTAAAATATTCACTCTAATGAGTAAACGAGTTCGGTTCTTTAGCGGTCGGATGTTGCTAATGTAATCAGGCGAACGACGGTTATCCCCTTGAGAGTGTTTGGCCGCGGCTGTTGAAAGAGCGTTCAACCAGCTGTACCCTTTTATAAACGTATTGTATAGAAGGGAAATTCTCTTTTCTATTTAGCCTTCACCCCTCGGAGGACATATGTTCAGCGAGACGCCCAGTTAATGGTCGCAGGGTCGTGGACGATACGTACCCATAAAAGCTACTTAACTAAGTTTCGCTAGAAGAATCACTCCCGCCCCGCTGACGACTGCGGTGAGCGCTATAACGTTACGAAAAGGCAGTTGATGAAGCAAGAGGACTGACTATATAGGCTGTCCTACATAATAAAAGCACTTAAATAAATTCGTGTGCATATCGGACATTTGATTCGCATGCCAGTGCAGAATGAATCGGCGAGGTAGACCGAGTTCTGCACGCGCCCAAAATTCACTCGAATATTCTTCACAGCAAAAGTTACCTACTCTACCGCTGAAGTGTTTTTCAGGACTCTATTGGGTTGTTATGTAACACACTCGAGCCCTTCCAACATCTTCCACGTACGACGCAATGCGTGTCGGGGTATTAGGCAGTTCGTCGGTAAACCAACGACCTTAGCTGAACCAGAGATTGACAAACGCACCTGTGTCAAGTATGGCTCAATGATGAGAGTATTCGAATTCATTCGTTCAAAAAAGACAGTAACCAACACAATTCAGGTCGATTGTCCGCGTCGTAGGTTTGCCCCACACACTTTACGTAAGAGTTGGCTCTGTGTAATTATTCAACTTCGTACGCAAGTGCAGCAAACATGTTTTCATTCGCTTACTTGGCCCCTAAAACTATCATACTGCAATAATATATTTGTACTTCAGAGTACTTTTTTAACGGCTTCGAAGCTAGAGGCAAGTGGCAGTGACTACAAAAATGAGGATACGAGTGACCTGGGAGCCGATGACGAGGCGCCAAGATGAAGACAATTAGAAGCCCAACTCATTTAGTCCGCAGGATGCGGGGTCCGCCGTCCGACGGATAACGCCATTCGGACCGGGCGGATGCTTGGGCGTCATCAGCGAGGACCCTGAATGGCAGCACTTCACCGGTTGACCCTTCGCTAGCAGGAACGGCAAAGTTCCTAGCGCAATGACTGAACACGGCGCGCGTCGGTACCCCACAGTCGGTCCTAAATAATTCGGTCGGCCCTAATCATTTCACGCTAATGGCCGTGGTCATCGCTGATCAGGTTAACCTCCCACTGCTCATGACGATATCGACAAACATGACAGAGTCGAAAGGCCGCCAGGCTGTGTAACCCTCGAGGGGGCGATAACAACCACCATGGTAAAGAAGCGATAGAGGTGGGGAGCGACGGAACAGTCTCCCTTGCATACCGTTTCCTCATCCACAGAACGAAAAGTATAAAAAGGATCGAGACAAAACGTCAAACAGTGAAGTCATCAAGGCGAGCAGAGTGGGATGCTGTAAATGCACGGGCCAAGCGAAACAATTTGTCAAAAATGCTAGCGTTCATTACGAACATCGTCAGTAGCCAATCTGGAAAGAACAACCTATGAGAAGGGTTTGAATAGCGGAAGCACGATAGATCAATGCGGTACGCGTCACATCATCTAAAATAACATTACTTATCGAAAACCGCGCTCGCAGTCCCTCAGCGGGGACTTAACACCTCGTAAGTGTGCTTCACATTTATCAGGCATGGATGACTTGTGTCCTCTCTTTATTTTGGGTCGCGTTCTAGCCTTGGCTTAGGGGACACCTGCCCATCTGTCGGCTTTTGTGGGTCCCCAGCCAATCAACT